>CAWWDY010002687.1:0-114629 GCA_963942605.1 Poecilus cupreus | reverse complement strand
CTTGCTTTCACCAACATTAGCTATTATACACGACAGCAACATGAATATGACAGTTTAAATACTTAAAAACAGCATTTTGTATGTTTTTGTAAGCTGAAAACAGCTATTTTATCTTGATTTTGCAAACATAAGCCATTACACACGACATATACATGAATATGACAGTTTAAATACTTGAAAACGGTGTTTTGTATGCTTTCGCATGCTTAAAACTGCATTTTTATCTTGCTTTCACCAACATTAGCTATTATACAGGACAGAAACATGAATATGACAGTTTAAATACTTTAAAACGGTGTTTTGTATGCTTTTGCATGCTTAAAACAGCATATTTATCTTGCTTTCACCAACATTAACTATTATACACGACAGAAACATGAATATGACAGTTTAAATACTTGAAAATGGTGTTTTGTATGCATTTGCATGCTTAAAACAGCATTTTTATCTTGCTTTCACCAACATTAGCTATTATACACGACAGCAACATGAATATGACAGTTTAAATACTTGAAAACAGCATTTTGTATGTTTTTGCAAGATGAAAACAGCTATTTTATCTTGATTTTGCAAACATAAGCCATTACACACGACATATACATGAATATGACAGTTTAAATACTTGAAAACGGTGTTTTGTATGCTTTTGCATGCTTAAAACAGCATTTTTATCTTGCTTTTACCAACATTAGCTATTATACACGACAGAAACGTTAATATGACAGTATAAATACTTGAAAACAACATTTTGTATGTTTTAGCATGCTGAAAACAGCTATTTTATCTTGATTTTGCAAACATAAGCCATTACACACGACATATACATGAATATGACAGTTTAAATACTTGAAAACTGTGTTTTGTATGCTTTTGCATGCATAAAATAGCATTTTTATCTTGCTTACTCCAACATTAGCTATTATACACGACAGAAACATGAATATGACATTTTAAATTCTTGAAAACGGTGTTTTTGTATGCTTTTGCATGCTTTAACCAGCATTTTTATCTTGCTTTCACCAGACACTAGCTATTATACACGACAGAAACATGAATATGACAGTTTAAATACTTGAAAATGTTGTTTTGTATGCTTTTGCATGCTTAAAACAGCATTTTTATCTTGCTTTCACCAACATTAGCTATTATACACGACAGCAACATGAATATGACAGTTTAAATACTTGAAAACAGCATTTTGTATGTTTTTGCACGCTGAAAACAGCTATTTTATCTTGATTTTGCAAACATAAGCCATTACACACGACATATACATGAATATGACAGTTTAAATACTTGACAACGGTGTTTTGTATGCTTTTGCATGCTTAAAATAGAATTTTTATCTTGCTTTCTCCAACATTAGCTATTATACACGACAGAAACATGAATATGACACTTAAATACTTGAAAACGGTGTTTTGTATGCTTTTGCATAATTAAAACCGCATTTTTATCTTGATTTCACCAACACTAGCTATTATACACGACAGAAACATGAATATGACACTTTAAATACTTGAAAACGGTGTTTTGTATGCTTTTGCATGCTTAAAACAGCATTTTTTATCTTGCTTTCACCAACATTAGCTATTATACACGACAGAAACATGAATATGACAGTTTAAATATTTGAAAACAGCATTTTGTATGTTTTTGCAAGCTGAAAACAGCTATTTTTTCTTGATTTTGCAAACATAAGCCATTACACACGACATATACATGAATATGACAGTTTAAATACTTGAAAACGGTGTTTTGTATGCTTTTGCATGCTTAAAACAGCATTTTTATCTTGCTTTCACCAACATTAGCTATTATACACGACAGAAACATGAATATGACAGTTTAAATATTTGAAAACAGCATTTTGTATGTTTTTGCAAGCTGAAAACAGCTATTTTATCTTGATTTTGTAAACATAAGCCATCACACACGACATATACATGAATATGACAGTTTAAATACTTGAAAACGGTGTTTTGTATGCTTTTGCATGCTTAAAACAGTATTTTTATCTTGCTTTCACCAACATTAGCTATTATACACGACAGAAACATGAATATGACAGTTTAATTACTTGAAAACGGTGTTTTGTATGCTTTTGCATGCTTAGAACAGCATTTTTATCTTGCTTTCACCAACATTAGCTATTATACACAACAGAAACATGAATATGACAGTTTAAATACTTAAAAAAACATTATTTTGTATGTTTTTGCAAGCTAAAAACATCTATTTTATCTTGATTTTGCAAATATAAGCCATCACATACGACATATACATGAATATGACAGTTTAAATACTTGAAAACGGTGTTTTGTATGCTTTTGCATGCTTAAAACAGCATTTTGTATGTTTTTGCAAGCTGAAAACAGCTATTTTTTCTTGATTTTGCAAACATAAGCCATTACACACGACATATACATGAATATGACAGTTTAAATACTTGAAAACGGTGTTTTGTATGCTTTTGCATGCTTAAAACAGCATTTTTATCTTGCTTTCACCAACATTAGCTATTATACACGACAGAAACATGAATATGACAGTTTAAATACTTGAAAACAGCATTTTGTATGTTTTTGCAAGCTGAAAACAGCTATTTTATCTTGATTTTGCAAACATAAGCCATTACACACGACATATACATGAATATGACAGTTTAAATACTTGAAAACGGTGTTTAGTATGCTTTTGCATGCATAAAACAGAATTTTTATATTGCTTTCACCAACATTAGCTATTATACACGACAAAAACATGAACATGACAATTTAAAAACTTGAAAACTGCATTTTGTATGTTTTTGCAAGCTGAAAACAGCTATTTTATCTTGATTTTGCAAACATAAGCCATTACACACGACATATACATGAATATAACAGTTTAAATACTTGAAAACGGTGTTTTGTATGCTTTTGCATGCTTAAAACAGCATTTTTATATTGCTTTCACCAACATTAGCTATTATACACGACAGAAACATGAATATGACAGTTTAAATACTTGAAAACAGCATTTTGTATGTTTTTGCAAGCTAAAAACAGCTATTTTATCTTGATTTTGCAAATATAAGCCATTACACACGACATATACATGAATATGACAGTTTAAATACTTGAAAACGGTGTTTTGTATGCTTTTCCATGCTTAAAACAGCATTTTTATCTTGCTTTCACCAACATTAGCTATTATACACGACAGAAACATGAATATGACAGTTTAAATACTTGAAAACGGTGTTTTGTATGCTTTTGCATGCTTAAAACAGCATTTTTATCTTGCTTTCACCAACATTAGCTATTATACACGACAGAAACATGAATATGACAGTTTAAATACTTGAAAACAGCATTTTGTATGTTTTTGCAAGCTGAAAACAGCTATTTTTTCTTGATTTTGCAAACATAAGCCATTACACACGACATATACATGAATATGACAGTTTAAATACTTGAAAACGGTGTTTTGTATGCTTTTGCATGCTTAAAACAGCATTTTTATCTTGCTTTCACCAACATTAGCTATTATACACGACAGAAACGTTAATATGACAGTTTAAATACTTGAAAATGGTTTTTTGTATGCTTCTGCATGCTTAAAACAGCATTTTTATCTTGCTTTCACCAACATTAGCTATTATACACGACAGCAACATGAATATGACAGTTTAAATACTTGAAAACAGCATTTTGTATGTTTTTGCAAGCTGAAAACAGCTATTTTATCTTGATTTTGCAAACATAAGCCATTACACACGACATATACATGAATATGACAGTTTAAATACTTGACAACGGTGTTTTGTATGCTTTTGCATGCTTAAAATAGAATTTTTATCTTGCTTTCTCCAACATTAGCTATTATACACGACAGAAACATGAATATGACACTTTAAATACTTGAAAACGGTGTTTTGTATGCTTTTGCATAATTAAAACAGCATTTTTATCTTGATTTCACCAACACTAGCTATTATACACGACAGAAACATGAATATGACACTTTAAATACTTGAAAACGGTGTTTTGTATGCTTTTGCATGCTTAAAACAGCATTTTTATCTTGCTTTCACCAACATTAGCTATTATACACGACAGAAACATGAATATGACAGTTTAAATACTTGAAAACAGCATTTTGTATGTTTTTGCAAGCTGAAAACAGCTATTTTTTCTTGATTTTGCAAACATAAGCCATTACACACGACATATACATGAATATGACAGTTTAAATACTTGAAAACGGTGTTTTGTATGCTTTTGCATGCTTAAAACAGTATTTTTATCTTGCTTTCACCAACATTAGCTATTATACACGACAGAAACATGAATATGACAGTTTAATTACTTGAAAACGGTGTTTTGTATGCTTTTGCATGCTTAGAACAGCATTTTTATCTTGCTTTCACCAACATTAGCTATTATACACAACAGAAACATGAATATGACAGTTTAAATACTTAAAAAAACATTATTTTGTATGTTTTTGCAAGCTAAAAACATCTATTTTATCTTGATTTTGCAAATATAAGCCATCACATACGACATATACATGAATATGACAGTTTAAATACTTGAAAACGGTGTTTTGTATGCTTTTGCATGCTTAAAACAGCATTTTTATCTTGTTGTCACCAACATTAGCTATTATACACGACAGAAACATGAATATGACAGATTAAATACTTGAAAACGGTGTTTTGTATGCTTTTGCATGCTTAAAACAGCATTTTGTATGTTTTTGCAAGCTGAAAACAGCTATTTTTTCTTGATTTTGCAAACATAAGCCATTACACACGACATATACATGAATATGAAAGTTTAAATACTTGAAAACGGTGTTTTGTATGCTTTTGCATGCTTAAAACCGCATTTTTATCTTGCTTTCACCAACATTAGCTATTATACACGACAGAAACATGAAAATGACAGTTTAAATACTTGAAAACAGCATTTTGTATGTTTTTGCAAGCTGAAAACAGCTATTTTATCTTGATTTTGCAAACATAAGCCATTACACACGACATATACATGAATATGACAGTTTAAATACTTGAAAACGGTGTTTTGTATGCTTTTTCATGCATAAAACAGCATTTTTATATTGCTTTTACCAACATTAGCTATTATACACGACAGAAACATGAATATGACACTTTAAATACTTGAAAACGGTGTTTTGTATGCTTTTGCATGCTTTAACCAGCATTTTTATCTTGCTTTCACCAACATTAGCTATTATACACGACAGAAACATGAATATGGCAGTTTAAATACTTGAAAACAGTATTTTGTATGTTTTTGGAAGCTGAAAACAGCTATTTTATTTTGATTTTGCAAACATAAGCCATTACACACGACATATACATAAATATGACAGTTTAAATACTTGAAAACGGTGTTTTGTATGCTTTCGCATGCTTAAAACTGCATTTTTATCTTGCTTTCACCAACATTAGCTATTATACACGACAGAAACATGAATATGACAGTTTAAATACTTGAAAACGGTGTTTTGTATGCTTTTGCATGCTTAAAACAGCATATTTATCTTGCTTTCACAAACATTAACTATTATACACGACAGAAACATGAATATCACAGTTTAAATACTTGAAAACGGTGTTTAGTATGCTTTTGCATGCATAAAACAGCATTTTTATATTGCTTTCACCATATTTTATCTTGATCTTGCAAACATAAGCCATTACACACGACATATACATGAATATGACAGTTTAAATACTTGAAAACGGTGTTTAGTATGCTTTTGCATGCATAAAACAGAATTTTTATATTGCTTTCACCAACATTAGCTATTATACACGACAAAAACATGAACATGACAATTTAAAAACTTGAAAACAGCATTTTGTATGTTTTTGCAAGCTGAAAACAGCTATTTTATCTTGATTTTGCAAACATAAGCCATTACACACGACATATACATGAATATAACAGTTTAAATACTTGAAAACGGTGTTTTGTATGCTTTTGCATGCTTAAAACAGCATTTTTATATTGCTTTCACCAACATTAGCTATTATACACGACAGAAACATGAATATGACACTTTAAATACTTGAAAACGGTGTTTTGTATGCTTTTGCATGCTTTAACCAGCATTTTTATCTTGCTTTCACCAACATTAGCTATTATACACGACAGAAACATGAATATGACAGATTAAATACTTGAAAACAGCATTTTGTATGTTTTTGCAAGCTGAAAACAGCTATTTTATCTTGATTTTGCAAACATAAGCCATTACACACGACATATACATGAATATGACAGTTTAAATACTTGAAAACGGTGTTTTGTATGCTTTCGCATGCTTAAAACTGCATTTTTATCTTGCTTTCACCAACATTAGCTATTATACACGACAGAAACATGAATATGACAGTTTAAATACTTGAAAACGGTGTTTTGTATGCTTTTGCATGCTTAAAACAGCATATTTATCTTGCTTTCACAAACATTAACTATTATACACGACAGAAACATGAATATCACAGTTTAAATACTTGAAAACGGTGTTTAGTATGCTTTTGCATGCATAAAACAGCATTTTTATATTGCTTTCACCATATTTTATCTTGATCTTGCAAACATAAGCCATTACACACGACATATACATGAATATGACAGTTTAAATACTTAAAAACGGTGTTTAGTATGCTTTTGCATGCATAAAACAGCATTTTTATATTGCTTTCACCAACATTAGCTATTATACACGACAAAAACATGAACATGACAATTTAAAAACTTGAAAACAGCATTTTGTATGTTTTTGCAAGCTGAAAACAGCTATTTTATCTTGATTTTGCAAACATAAGCCATTACACACGACATATACATGAATATAACAGTTTAAATACTTGAAAACGGTGTTTTGTATGCTTTTGCATGCTTAAAACAGCATTTTTATATTGCTTTCACCAACATTAGCTATTATACACGACAGAAACATGAATATGACACTTTAAATACTTGAAAACGGTGTTTTGTATGCTTTTGCATGCTTTAACTTGTATTTTTATCTTGCTTTCACCAACATTAGCTATTATACACGACAGAAACATGAATATGACAGTTTAAATACTTGAAAACAGCATTTTGTATGTTTTTGCAAGCTGAAAACAGCTATTTTATCTTGATTTTGCAAACAGAAACATGAATATGACAATTTAAATACTTTAAAACGGTGTTTTGTATGCTTTTGCATGCTTAAAACAGCATATTTATCTTGCTTTCACCAACATTAACTATTATACACGACAGAAACATGAATATGACAGTTTAAATACTTGAAAACAGCATTTTGTTTGTTTTTGCAAGCTGAAAACAGCTATTTTATCTTGATTTTGCAAACATAAGCCATTACACACGACATATACATGAATATGACAGTTTAAATACTTGAAAACGGTATTTTGTATGCTTTCGCATGCTTACAACTGCATTTTTATCTTGCTTTCTCCAACATTAGCTATTATACACGACAGAAACATGAATATGACAGTTTAAATACTTTAAAACGGTGTTTTGTATGCTTTTGCATGCTTAAAACAGCATATTTATCTTGCTTTCACAAACATTAACTATTATACACGACAGAAACATGAATATGACAGTTTAAATACTTGAAAACGGTGTTTAGTATGCTTTTGCATGCATAAAACAGCATTTTTATATTGCTTTCACCAACATTAGCTATTATACACGACAAAAACATGAACATGACAATTTAAAAACTTGAAAACTGCATTTTGTATGTTTTTGCAAGCTGAAAACAGCTATTTTATCTTGATTTTGCAAACATAAGCAATTACACACGACATATACATGAATATAACAGTTTAAATACTTGAAAACGGTGTTTTGTATGCTTTTGCATGCTTAAAACAGCATTTTTATATTGCTTTCACCAACATTAGCTATTATACACGACAGAAACATGAATATGACACTTTAAATACTTGAAAACGGTGTTTTGTATGCTTTTGCATGCTTTAACTTGTATTTTTATCTTGCTTTCACCAACATTAGCTATTATACACGACAGAAACATGAATATGACAGTTTAAATACTTGAAAACAGCATTTTGTATGTTTTTGCAAGCTGAAAACAGCTATTTTATCTTGATTTTGCAAACAGAAACATGAATATGACACTTTAAATACTTGAAAACGGTGTTTTCTATGCTTTTGCATGCTTTAACTAGCATTTTTATCTTGCTTTCACCAACATTAGCTATTATACACGACAGAAACATGAATATGACAGTTTAAATACTTGAAAACAGCATTTTGTATGTTTTTGCAAGCTGAAAACAGCTATTTTATCTTGATTTTGCAAACAGAAACATGAATATGACAGTTTAAATACTTTAAAACGGTGTTTTGTATGCTTTTGCATGCTTAAAACAGCATATTTATCTTGCTTTCACCAACATTAACTATTATACACGACAGAAACATGAATATGACAGTTTAAATACTTGAAAACAGCATTTTGTATGTTTTTGCAAGCTGAAAACAGCTTTTTTATCTTGATCTTGCAAACATAAGCCATTACACACGACATATACATGAATATGACAGTTTAAATACTTGAAAACGGTGTTTAGTATGCTTTTGCATGCATAAAACAGCATTTTTATATTGCTTTCACCAACATTAGCTATTATACACTACAGAAACATGAATATGACACTTTAAATACTTGAAAACGGTGTTTTGTATGCTTTTGCATGCTTTAACCAGCATTTTTATCTTGCTTTCACCAACATTAGCTATTATACACGACAGAAACATGATTATGACAGTTTAAATATTTGAAATCAGCATTTTGTATGTTTTTGCAAGCTGAAAACAGTTATTTATCTTGATTTTGCAAACATAAGCCATTACACACGACATATACATAAATATGACAGTTTAAATACTTGAAAACGGTCTTTTGTATGCTTTTGCATGCTTAAAACAGCATTTTTATCTTGCTTTTACCAACATTAGCTATTATACACGACAGAAACATGAATATGACAGTTTAAATACTTGAAAACAGCATTTTGTATGTTTCTGCATGCTGAAAACAGCTATTTTATCTTGATTTTGCAAACATAAGCCATTACACACGACATATACATGAATATGACAGTTTAAATACTTGAAAACGGTGTTTTGTATGCTTTTTCATGCTTAAAATAGAATTTTTATCTTGCTTTCTCCAACATTAGCTATTATACACGACAGAAACATGAATATGACAGTTTAAATACTTGAAAACGGTGTTTTGTATGCTTTTGCATAATTAAAACAGCATTTTTATCTTGCTTTCACCAACACTAGCTATTATACACGACACAAACATGAATATGACACTTTAAATACTTGAAAACGGTGTTTTGTATGCTTTTGCATGCTTTAACCAGCATTTTTATCTTGCTTTCACCAACATTAGCTATTATACACGACAGAAACATGAATATGACAGTTTAAATACTTGAAAACAGCATTTTGTATGTTTTTGCAAGCTGAAAACAGCTATTTTATCTTGATTTTGTAAACATAAGCCATTACACACGACATATACATGAATATGACAGTTTAAATACTTGAAAACGGTGTTTTGTATGCTTTTGCATGCTTAAAACAGTATTTTTATCTTGCTTTCACCAACATTAGCTATTATACACGACAGAAACATGAATATGACAGTTTAAATACTTGAAAACGGTGTTTTGTATGCTTTTGCATGCTTAGAACAGCATTTTTATCTTGCTTTCACCAACATTAGCTATTATACACAACAGAAACATGAATATGACAGTTTAAATACTTAAAAAAACATTATTTTGTATGTTTTTGCAAGCTAAAAACATCTATTTTATCTTGATTTTGCAAATATAAGCCATTACACACGACATATACATGAATATGACAGTTTAAATACTTGAAAACGGTGTTTTGTATGCTTTTGCATGCTTAAAACAGCATTTTTATCTTGCTTTCACCAACATTAGCTATTATACACGACAGAAACATGAATATGACAGTTTAAATACTTGAAAACGGTGTTTTGCATGCTTTTGCATGCTTAAAACAGCATTTTGTATGTTTTTGCAAGCTGAAAACAGCTACTTTTTCTTGATTTTGCAAACATAAGCCATTACACACGACATATACATGAATATGACAGTTTAAATACTTGAAAACGGTGTTTTGTATGCTTTTGCATGCTTTAACCAGCATTTTTATCTTGCTTTCACCAACATTAGCTATTATACACAACAGAAACATGAATATGACAGTTTAAATACTTGAAAACAATATTTTGTATATTTTTGCAAGCTGAAAACAGCTATTTTATCTTGATTTTGCAAACATAAGCCATTACACACGACATATACATGAATATGACAGTTTAAATACTTGAAAACGGTGTTTTGTATGCTTTCGCATGCTTAAAACTGCATTTTTATCTTGCTTTCACCAACATTAGCTATTATACACGACAGAAACATGAATATGACAGTTTAAATACTTGAAAACGGTGTTTTGTATGTTTTTGCAAGCTGAAAACAGCTATTTATCTTGATTTTGCAAACATAAGCCATTACACACGACATATACATGAATATGACAGTTTAAATACTTGAAAACGGTGTTTTGTATGCTTTTGCATGCTTAAAAGTGCTTTTTTATCTTGCTTTCACCAACATTAGCTATTATACACGACAAAGACATGAACATGACAATTTAAAAACTTGAAAACAGTATTTTGTATGTTTTTGCAAGCTGAAAACAACTATTTTATCTTGATTTTGCAAACATAAGCCATTACACACGACACATACATGAATATAACAGTTTAAATACTTGAAAACGGTGTTTTGTATGCTTTTCCATGCTTAAAACAGCGTTTTTATATTGCTTTCACCAATATTAGCTATTATACACGACAGAAACATGAATATGACACTTTAAATACTTGAAAACGGTGTTTTGTATGCTTTTGCACGCTTTAACCAGCATTTTTATCTTGCTTTCACCAACATTAGCTATTATACACGACAGAAACATGAATATGACAGATTAAATACTTGAAAACAGCATTTTGTATGTTTTTGCAAGCTGAAAACAGCTATTTTATCTTGATTTTGCAAACATAAGCCATTACACACGACATATACATGAATATGACAGTTTAAATACTTGAAAACGGTGTTTTGTATGCTTTCGCATGCTTAAAACTGCATTTTTATTTTGCTTTCACCAACATTAGCTATTATACACGACAGAAACATGAATATGACAGTTTAAATACTTGAAAACGGTGTTTTGTATGCTTTTGCATGCTTAAAACAGCATATTTTTCTTGCTTTCACAAACATTAACTATTATACACGACAGAATCATGAATATGACAGTTTAAATACTTGAAAACGGTGTTTAGTATGCTTTTGCATGCATAAAACAGCATTTTTATATTGCTTTCACCATATTTTATCTTGATCTTGCAAACATAAGCCATTACACACGACATATACATGAATATGACAGTTTAAATACTTGAAAACGGTGTTTAGTATGCTTTTGCATGCATAAAACAGCATTTTTATATTGCTTTCACCAACATTAGCTATTATACACGACAAAAACATGAACATGACAATTTAAAAACTTGAAAACAGCATTTTGTATGTTTTTGCAAGCTGAAAACAGCTATTTTATCTTGATTTTGCAAACATAAGCCATTACACACGACATATACATGAATATAACAGTTTAAATACTTGAAAACGGCGTTTTGTATGCTTTTGCATGCTTAAAACAGCATTTTTATATTGCTTTCACCAACATTAGCTATTATACACGACAGAAACATGAATATGACAGTTTAAATATTTGAAAACAGCATTTTGTATGTTTTTGCAAGCTGAAAACAGCTATTTTATCTTGATTTTGTAAACATAAGCCATTACACACGACATATACATGAATATGACAGTTTAAATACTTGAAAACGGTGTTTTGTATGCTTTTGCATGCTTAAAACAGTATTTTTATCTTGCTTTCACCAACATTAGCTATTATACACGACAGAAACATGAATGTGACAGTTTAAATACTTGAAAACGGTGTTTTGTATGCTTTTGCATGCTTAGAACAGCATTTTTATCTTGCTTTCACCAACATTAGCTATTATACACAACAGAAACATGAATATGACAGTTTAAATACTTAAAAAAACATTATTTTGTATGTTTTTGCAAGCTAAAAACATCTATTTTATCTTGATTTTGCAAATATAAGCCATTACACACGACATATACATGAATATGACAGTTTAAATACTTGAAAACGGTGTTTTGTATGCTTTTGCATGCTTAAAACAGCATTTTTATCTTGCTTTCACCAACATTAGCTATTATACACGACAGAAACATGAATATGACAGTTTAAATACTTGAAAACGGTGTTTTGTATGCTTTTGCATGCTTAAAACAGCATTTTGTATGTTTTTGCAAGCTGAAAACAGCTATTTTATCTTGATTTTGCAAACATAAGCCATTACACACGACATATACATGAATATGACAGTTTAAATACTTGAAAACGGTGTTTTGTATGTTTTTGCAAGCTGAAAACAGCTATTTATCTTGATTTTGCAAACATAAGCCATTACACACGACATATACATGAATATGACAGTTTAAATACTTGAAAACGGTGTTTTGTATGCTTTTGCATGCTTAAAAGTGCTTTTTTATCTTGCTTTCACCAACATTAGCTATTATACACGACAAAGACATGAACATGACAATTTAAAAACTTGAAAACAGCATTTTGTATGTTTTTGCAAGCTGAAAACAGCTATTTTATCTTGATTTTGCAAACATAAGCCATTACACACGACATATACATGAATATAACAGTTTAAATACTTGAAAACGGTGTTTTGTATGCTTTTGCATGCTTAAAACAGCATTTTTATATTGCTTTCACCAACATTAGCTATTATACACGACAGAAACATGAATATGACACTTTAAATACTTGAAAACGGTGTTTTGTATGCTTTTGCACGCTTTAACCAGCATTTTTATCTTGCTTTCACCAACATTAGCTATTATACACGACAGAAACATGAATATGACAGATTAAATACTTGAAAACAGCATTTTGTATGTTTTTGCAAGCTGAAAACAGCTATTTTATCTTGATTTTGCAAACATAAGCCATTACACACGACATATACATGAATATGACAGTTTAAATACTTGAAAACGGTGTTTTGTATGCTTTCGCATGCTTAAAACTGCATTTTTATTTTGCTTTCACCAACATTAGCTATTATACACGACAGAAACATGAATATGACAGTTTAAATACTTGAAAACGGTGTTTTGTATGCTTTTGCATGCTTAAAACAGCATATTTTTCTTGCTTTCACAAACATTAACTATTATACACGACAGAAACATGAATATGACAGTTTAAATACTTGAAAACGGTGTTTAGTATGCTTTTGCATGCATAAAACAGCATTTTTATATTGCTTTCACCATATTTTATCTTGATCTTGCAAACATAAGCCATTACACACGACATATACATGAATATGACAGTTTAAATACTTGAAAACGGTGTTTAGTATGCTTTTGCATGCATAAAACAGCATTTTTATATTGCTTTTCACCAACATTAGCTATTATACACGACAAAAACATGAACATGACAATTTAAAAATTTGAAAACAGCATTTTGTATGTTTTTGCAAGCTGAAAACAGCTATTTTATCTTGATTTTGCAAACATAAGCCATTACACACGACATATACATGAATATAACAGTTTAAATACTTGAAAACGGTGTTTTGTATGCTTTTGCATAATAAAACAGCATTTTTATATTGCTTTCACCAACATTAGCTATTATACACGACAGAAACATGAATATGACAGTTTAAATATTTGAAAACAGCATTTTGTATGTTTTTGCAAGCTGAAAACAGCTATTTTATCTTGATTTTGTAAACATAAGCCATTACACACGACATATACATGAATATGACAGTTTAAATACTTGAAAACGGTGTTTTGTATGCTTTTGCATGCTTAAAACAGTATTTTTATCTTGCTTTCACCAACATTAGCTATTATACACGACAGAAACATGAATATGACAGTTTAAATACTTGAAAACGGTGTTTTGTATGCTTTTGCATGCTTAGAACAGCATTTTTATCTTGCTTTCACCAACATTAGCTATTATACACAACAGAAACATGAATATGACAGTTTAAATACTTAAAAAAACATTATTTTGTATGTTTTTGCAAGCTAAAAACATCTATTTTATCTTGATTTTGCAAATATAAGCCATTACACACGACATATACATGAATATGACAGTTTAAATACTTGAAAACGGTGTTTTGTATGCTTTTGCATGCTTAAAACAGCATTTTTATCTTGCTTTCACCAACATTAGCTATTATACACGACAGAAACATGAATATGACAGTTTAAATACTTGAAAACTGTGTTTTGTATGCTTTTGCATGCTTAAAACAGCATTTTGTATGTTTTTGCAAGCTGAAAACAGCTATTTTTTCTTGATTTTGCAAACATAAGCCATTACACACGACATATACATGAATATGACAGTTTAAATACTTGAAAACGGTGTTTTGTATGCTTTTGCATGCTTTAACCAGCATTTTTATCTTGCTTTGACCAACATTAGCTATTATACACAACAGAAACATGAATATGACAGTTTAAATACTTGAAAACAATATTTTGTATGTTTTTGCAAGCTGAAAACAGCTATTTTATCTTGATTTTGCAAACATAAGCCATTACACACGACATATACATGAATATGACAGTTTAAATACTTGAAAACGGTGTTTTGTATGTTTTTGCAAGCTGAAAACAGCTATTTATCTTGATTTTGCAAACATAAGCCATTACACACGACATATACATGAATATGACAGTTTAAATACTTGAAAACGGTGTTTTGTATGCTTTTGCATGCTTAAAAGTGCTTTTTTTATCTTGCTTTCACCAACATTAGCTATTATACACGACAAAGACATGAACATGACAATTTAAAAACTTGAAAACAGCATTTTGTAAGGTTTTGAAAGCTGAAAACAGCTATTTTATCTTGATTTTGCAAACATAAGCCATTACACACGACATATACATGAATATAACAGTTTAAATACTTGAAAACGGTGTTTTGTATGCTTTTGCATGCTTAAAACAGCATTTTTATATTGCTTTCACCAACATTAGCTATTATACACGACAGAAACATGAATATGACACTTTAAATACTTGAAAACGGTGTTTTGTATGCTTTTGCACGCTTTAACCAGCATTTTTATCTTGCTTTCACCAACATTAGCTATTATACACGACAGAAACATGAATATGACAGATTAAATACTTGAAAACAGCATTTTGTATGTTTTTGCAAGCTGAAAACAGCTATTTTATCTTGATTTTGCAAACATAAGCCATTACACACGACATATACATGAATATGACAGTTTAAATACTTGAAAACGGTGTTTTGTATGCTTTCGCATGCTTAAAACTGCATTTTTATTTTGCTTTCACCAACATTAGCTATTATACACGACAGAAACATGAATATGACAGTTTAAATACTTGAAAACGGTGTTTTGTATGCTTTTGCATGCTTAAAACAGCATATTTTTCTTGCTTTCACAAACATTAACTATTATACACGACAGAAACATGAATATGACAGTTTAAATACTTGAAAACGGTGTTTAGTATGCTTTTGCATGCATAAAACAGCATTTTTATATTGCTTTCACCATATTTTATCTTGATCTTGCAAACATAAGCCATTACACACGACATATACATGAATATGACAGTTTAAATACTTGAAAACGGTGTTTAGTATGCTTTTGCATGCATAAAACAGCATTTTCATATTGCTTTCACCAACATTAGCTATTATACACGACAAAAACATGAACATGACAATTTAAAAATTTGAAAACAGCATTTTGTATGTTTTTGCAAGCTGAAAACAGCTATTTTATCTTGATTTTGCAAACATAAGCCATTACACACGACATATACATGAATATAACAGTTTAAATACTTGAAAACGGTGTTTTGTATGCTTTTGCATGCTAAAACAGCATTTTTATATTGCTTTCACCAACTATAGCTATTATACACGACAGAAACATGAATATGACAGTTTAAATATTTGAAAACAGCATTTTGTATGTTTTTGCAAGCTGAAAACAGCTATTTTATCTTGATTTTGTAAACATAAGCCATTACACACGACATATACATGAATATGACAGTTTAAATACTTGAAAACGGTGTTTTGTATGCTTTTGCATGCTTAAAACAGTATTTTTATCTTGCTTTCACCAACATTAGCTATTATACACGACAGAAACATGAATATGACAGTTTAAATACTTGAAAACGGTGTTTTGTATGCTTTTGCATGCTTAGAACAGCATTTTTATCTTGCTTTCACCAACATTAGCTATTATACACAACAGAAACATGAATATGGCAGTTTAAATACTTAAAAAAACATTATTTTGTATGTTTTTGCAAGCTAAAAACATCTATTTTATCTTGATTTTGCAAATATAAGCCATTACACACGACATATACATGAATATGACAGTTTAAATACTTGAAAACGGTGTTTTGTATGCTTTTGCATGCTTAAAACAGCATTTTTATCTTGCTTTCACCAACATTAGCTATTATACACGACAGAAACATGAATATGACAGTTTAAATACTTGAAAACGGTGTTTTGTATGCTTTTGCATGCTTAAAACAGCATTATGTATGTTTTTGCAAGCTGAAAACAGCTATTTTTTCTTGATTTTGCAAACATAAGCCATTACACACGACATATACATGAATATGACAGTTTAAATACTTGAAAACGGTGTTTTGTATGCTTTTGCATGCTTAAAAGTGCTTTTTTATCTTGCTTTCACCAACATTAGCTATTATACACGACAAAGACATGAACATGACAATTTAAAAACTTGAAAACAGCATTTTGTATGTTTTTGCAAGCTGAAAACAGCTATTTTATCTTGATTTTGCAAACATAAGCCATTACACACGACATATACATGAATATAACAGTTTAAATACTTGAAAACGGTGTTTTGTATGCTTTTGCATGCTTAAAACAGCATTTTTATATTGCTTTCACCAACATTAGCTATTATACACGACAGAAACATGAATATGACACTTTAAATACTTGAAAACGGTGTTTTGTATGCTTTTGCACGCTTTAACCAGCATTTTTATCTTGCTTTCACCAACATTAGCTATTATACACGACAGAAACATGAATATGACAGATTAAATACTTGAAATCAGCATTTTGTATGTTTTTGCAAGCTGAAAACAGCTATTTTATCTTGATTTTGCAAACATAAGCCATTACACACGACATATACATGAATATGACAGTTTAAATACTTGAAAACGGTGTTTTGTATGTTTTTGCAAGCTGAAAACAGCTATTTATCTTGATTTTGCAAACATAAGCCATTACACACGACATATACATGAATATGACAGTTTAAATACTTGAAAACGGTATTTTGTATGCTTTTGCATGCTTAAAACAGCATATTTATCTTGCTTTCACAAACATTAACTATTATACACGACAGAAACATGAATATGACAGTTTAAATACTTGAAAACGGTGTTTAGTATGCTTTTGCATGCATAAAACAGCATTTTTATATTGCTTTCACCATATTTTATCTTGATCTTGCAAACATAAGCCATTACACACGACATATACATGAATATGACAGTTTAAATACTTGAAAACGGTGTTTAGTATGCTTTTGCATGCATAAAACAGCATTTTTATATTGCTTTCACCAACATTAGCTATTATACACGACAAAAACATGAACATGACATTTTAAAAACTTGAAAACAGCATTTTGTATGTTTTTGCAAGCTGAAAACAGCTATTTTATCTTGATTTTGCAAACATAAGCCATTACACACGACATATACATGAATATAACTGTTTAAATATTTGAAAACGGTGTTTTGTATGCTTTTGCATGCTTAAAACAGCATTTTTATATTGCTTTCACCAACATTAGCTATTATACGCGACAGAAACATGAATATGACACTTTAAATACTTGAAAACGGTGTTTTGTATGCTTTTGCATGCTTTAACTAGCATTTTTATCTTGCTTTCACCAACATTAGCTATTATACACTACAGAAACTTGAATATGACAGTTTAAATACTTGAAAACAGCATTTTGTATGTTTTTGCAAGCTGAAAACAGCTATTTTATCTTGATTTTGCAAACAGAAACATGAACATGACACTTTAAATACTTGAAAACTGTGTTTTGTATGCTTTTGCATGCTTTAACCAGCATTTTTATCTTGCTTTCACCAACATTAGCTATTATACACGACAGAAACACGAATATGACAGTTTAAATACTTTAAAACGGTGTTTTGTATGCTTTTGCATGCTTAAAACAGCATATTTATCTTGCTTTCACCAACATTAACTATTATACACGACAGAAACAATAATATGACAGTTTAAATACTTGAAAACAGCATTTTGTATGTTTTTGCAAGATGAAAACAGCTATTTTATCTTGATCTTGCAAACATAAGCCATTACACACGACATATACATGAATATGACAGTTTAAATACTTGAAAACGGTGTTTTGTATGCTTTCGCATGCTTAAAACTGCATTTTTATCTTGCTTTCACCAACATTAGCTATTATACACGACAGAAACACGAATATGACAGTTTAAATACTTGAAAACGGTGTTTTGTATGCTTTTGCATGCTTAAAACAGCATATTTATCTTGCTTTCACCAACATTAACTATTATACACGACAGAAACATGAATATGACAGTTTAAATACTTGAAAATGGTGTTTTGTATGCTTTTGAATGCATAAAACAGCATTTTTATCTTGCTTTCACCAACATTAGCTATTATACACGACAGCAACATAAATATGACAGTTTAGATACTTGAAAACGGCATTTTGTATGTTTTTGCAAGCTGAAAACAGCTATTTTATCTTGATTTTGCAAATATAACCATTACACACGACATATACATGAATATGACACTTTAAATACTTGAAAACGGTGTTTTGTATGCTTTTGCATGCTTTAACCAGCATTTTTATCTTGCTTTCACCAACATTAGCTATTATACACGACAGAAACATGAATATGACAGTTTAAATATTTGAAAACAGCATTTTGTATGTTTTTGCAAGCTGAAAACAGCTATTTATCTTGATTTTGCAAACATAAGCCATTACACATGACATATACATGAATATGACAGTGTAAATACTTGAAAACAGTGTTTTGTATGCTTTTGAATGCATAAAATAGCATTTTTATCTTGATTTCTCCAACATTAGCTATTATACACGACAGAAACATGAATATGACACTTTAAATACTTGAAAACGGTGTTTTGCATGCTTTTGCATACTTTAACCAGCATTTTTATCTTGCTTTCACCAATACTAGCTATTATACACTACAGAAACATGAATATGACAGTTTAAATACTTGAAAACAGCATTTTGTATGTTTTTGCAAGCTGAAAACAGCTATTTTATCTTGATTTTGCAAACATAAGCCATTACACACGACATATACATGAATAAGACAGTTTAAATACTTGAAAACGGTGTTTTGTATGCTTATGCATGCTTAAAACAGCATTTTGATCTTGCTTTCACCAACATTAGCTATTATACACGACAGAAACATGAATATGACAGATTAAATACTTGAAAACAGCATTTTGTATGTTTTTGCAAGCTGAAAACAGCTATTTTATCTTGATTTTGCAAACATAAGCCATTACACACGACATATACATGAATATGACAGTTTAAATACTTGAAAACGGTGTTTTGTATGTTTTTGCAAGCTGAAAACAGCTATTTATCTTGATTTTGCAAACATAAGCCATTACACACGACATATACATGAATATGACAGTTTAAATACTTGAAAACGGTATTTTGTATGCTTTTGCATGCTTAAAACAGCATATTTATCTTGCTTTCACAAACATTAACTATTAAACACGACAGAAACATGAATATGACAGTTTAAATACTTGAAAACGGTGTTTAGTATGCTTTTGCATGCATAAAACAGCATTTTTATATTGCTTTCACCATATTTTATCTTGATCTTGCAAACATAAGCCATTACACACGACATATACATGAATATGACAGTTTAAATACTTGAAAACGGTGTTTAGTATGCTTTTGCATGCATAAAACAGCATTTTTATATTGCTTTCACCAACATTAGCTATTATACACGACAAAAACATGAACATGACAATTTAAAAACTTGAAAACAGCATTTTGTATGTTTTTGCAAGCTGAAAACAGCTATTTTATCTTGATTTTGCAAACATAAGCCATTACACACGACATATACATGAATATAACAGTTTAAATACTTGAAAACGGTGTTTTGTATGCTTTTGCATGCTTAAAACAGCATTTTTATATTGCTTTCACCAACATTAGCTATTATACGCGACAGAAACATGAATATGACACTTTAAATACTTGAAAACAGCATTTTGTATGTTTTTGCAAGCTGAAAACAGCTATTTTATCTTGATTTTGCAAACATAAGCCATTACACACGACATATACATGAATATAACAGTTTAAATAATTGAAAACGGTGTTTTGTATGCTTTTGCATGCTTAAAACAGCATTTTTATATTGCTTTCACCAACATTAGCTATTATACACGACAGAAACATGAATATGACAGTTTAAATATTTGAAAACGGTGTTTTGTATGCTTTTGCACGCTTTAACCAGCATTTTTATCTTGCTTTCACCAACATTAGCTATTATACACGACAGAAACATGAATATGACAGATTAAATACTTGAAAACAGCATTTTGTATGTTTTTGCAAGCTGAAAACAGCTATTTTATCTTGATTTTGCAAACATAAGCCATTACACACGACATATACATGAATATAACAGTTTAAATACTTGAAAACGGTGTTTTGTATGCTTTTGCATGCTTAAAACAGCATTTTTATATTGCTTTCACCAACATTAGCTATTATACGCGACAGAAACATGAATATGACACTTTAAATACTTGAAAACAGCATTTTGTATGTTTTTGCAAGCTGAAAACAGCTATTTTATCTTGATTTTGCAAACATAAGCCATTACACACGACATATACATGAATATAACAGTTTAAATACTTGAAAACGGTGTTTTGTATGCTTTTGCATGCTTAAAACAGCATTTTTATATTGCTTTCACCAACATTAGCTATTATACACGACAGAAACATGAATATGACACTTTAAATACTTGAAACCGGTGTTTTGTATGCTTTTGCACGCTTTAACCAGCATTTTTATCTTGCTTTCACCAACATTAGCTATT
Source organism: Poecilus cupreus (assembly GCA_963942605.1). NCBI lineage: Eukaryota > Metazoa > Arthropoda > Insecta > Coleoptera > Carabidae > Poecilus > Poecilus cupreus. The sequence continues at coordinate 93,061 of CAWWDY010002687.1, read as the reverse complement.
ATACACGACAGAAACATGAATATGACAGATTAAATACTTGAAAACAGCATTTTGTATGTTTTTGCAAGCTGAAAACAGCTATTTTATCTTGATTTTACAAACATAAGCCATTACACACGACATATACATGAATATGACAGTTTAAATACTTGAAAACGGTGTTTTGTATGTTTTTGCTAGCTGAAAACAGCTATTTATCTTGATTTTGCAAACATAAGCCATTACACACGACATATACATGAATATGACAGTTTAAATACTTGAAAACGGTATTTTGTATGCTTTTGCATGCTTAGAACAGCATATTTATCTTGCTTTCACAAACATTAACTATTATACACGACAGAAACATGAATATGACAGTTTAAATACTTGAAAACGGTGTTTAGTATGCTTTTGCATGCATAAAACAGCATTTTTATATTGCTTTCACCATATTTTATCTTGATCTTGCAAACATAAGCCATTACACACGACATATACATGAATATGACAGTTTAAATACTTGAAAACGGTGTTTAGTATGCTTTTGCATGCATAAAACAGCATTTTTATATTGCTTTCACCAACATTAGCTATTATACACGACAAAAACATGAACATGACAATTTAAAAACTTGAAAACAGCATTTTGTATGTTTTTGCAAGCTGAAAACAGCTATTTTATCTTGATTTTGCAAACATAAGCCATTACACACGACATATACATGAATATAACAGTTTAAATACTTGAAAACGGTGTTTTGTATGCTTTTGCATGCTTAAAACAGCATTTTTATATTGCTTTCACCAACATTAGCTATTATACGCGACAGAAACATGAATATGACACTTTAAATACTTGAAAACGGTGTTTTGTATGCTTTTGCATGCATTAACTAGCATTTTTATCTTGCTTTCACCAACATTAGCTATTATACACTACAGAAACTTGAATATGACAGTTTAAATACTTGAAAACAGCATTTTGTATGTTTTTGCAAGCTGAAAACAGCTATTTTATCTTGATTTTGCAAACAGAAACATGAACATGACACTTTAAATACTTGAAAACGGTGTTTTGTATGCTTTTGCATGCTTTAACCAGCATTTTTATCTTGCTTTCACCAACATTAGCTATTATACACGACAGAAACACGAATATGACAGTTTAAATACTTTAAAACGGTGTTTTGTATGCTTTTGCATGCTTAAAACAGCATATTTATCTTGCTTTCACCAACATTAACTATTATACACGACATAAACAATAATATGACAGTTTAAATACTTGAAAACAGCATTTTGTATGTTTTTGCAATATGAAAACAGCTATTTTATCATGATCTTGCCAACATAAGCCATTACACACGACATATACATGAATATGACAGTTTAAATACTTGAAAACGGTGTTTTGTATGCTTTCGCATGCTTAAAACTGCATTTTTATCTTGCTTTCACCAACATTAGCTATTATACACGACAGAAACACGAATATGACAGTTTAAATACTTGAAAACGGTGTTTTGTATGCTTTTGCATGCTTAAAACAGCATATTTATCTTGCTTTCACCAACATTAACTATTATACACGACAGAAACATGAATATGACAGTTTAAATACTTGAAAATGGTGTTTTGTATGCTTTTGCATGCATAAAACAGCATTTTTATCTTGCTTTCACCAACATTAGCTATTATACACGACAGCAACATGAATATGACAGTTTAGATACTTGAAAACGGCATTTTGTATGTTTTTGCAAGCTGAAAACAGCTATTTTATCTTGATTTTGCAAATATAAGCCATTACACACGACATATACATGAATATGACACTTTAAATACTTGAAAACGGTGTTTTGTATGCTTTTGCATGCTTTAACCAGCATTTTTATCTTGCTTTCACCAACATTAGCTATTATACACGACAGAAACATGAATATGACAGTTTAAATACTTGAAAACAGTGCTTTGTATGCTTTTGCATGCATAAAATAGCATTTTTATCTTGCTTTCTCTAACATTAGCTATTATGCACGACAGAAACATGAATATGACACTTTAAATAATTGAAAACGGTGTTTTGTATGCTTTTGCATGCTTTAACCAGCATTTTTATCTTGCTTTCACCAACTCAGGCTATTATACACGACAGAAACATGAATATGACAGTTTAAATACTTGAAAACAGAATTTTGTATGTTTTTTCAAGCTGAAAACAGCTATTTTATCTTGATTTTGCAAACATAAGCCATTACACACGACATATACATGAATATGACAGTTTAAATACTTGAAAACAGCATTTTGTATGTTTTTGCAAGCTGAAAACAGCTATTTTTTTCTTGATTTTGCAAACATAAGCCATTACACACGACATATACATGAATATGACAGTTTAAATACTTGAAAACGGTGTTTTGTATGCTTTTGCATGCTTAATACAGCATTTTTATCTTGCTTTCACCAACATTAGCTATTATACACGACAGAAACATGAATATGACAGTTTAAATACTTGAAAACAGCATTTTGTATGTTTTTGCAAGCTGAAAACAGCTATTTTATCTTGATTTTGCAAACATAAGCCATTACACACGACATATACATGAATATGACAGTTTAAATACTTGAAAACGGTGTTTTGTATGCTTTTGCATGCATAAAACAGCATTTTTATATTGCTTTCACCAACATTAGCTATTATACACGACAGAAACATGAATATGACACTTTAAATACTTGAAAACGGTGTTTTGTATGCTTTTGCATGCTTTAACCAGCATTTTTATCTTGCTTTCACCAACATTAGCTATTATACACGACAGAAACATGAATATGACAGTTTAAATATTTGAAAACAGCATTTTGTATGTTTTTGCAAGCTGAAAACAGCTATTTATCTTGATTTTGCAAACATAAGCCATTACACACGACATATACATGAATATTACAGTTTAAATACTTGAAAACGGTGTTTTGTATGCTTTTGCATGCTTAAAAGTGCTTTTTTATCTTGCTTTCACCAACATTAGCTATTATACACGACAAAAACATGAACATGACAATTTAAAAACTTGAAAACAGCATTTTGTATGTTTTTGCAAGCTGAAAACAGCTATTTTATCTTGATTTTGCAAACAGAAACATGAATATGACACTTTAAATACTTGAAAACGGTGTTTTGTATGCTTTTGCATGCTTTAACCAGCATTTTTATCTTGCTTTCACCAACATTAGCTATTATACACGACAGAAACATGAATATGACAGTTTAAATATTTGAAAACAGCATTTTGTATGTTTTTGCAAGCTGAAAACAGCTATTTATCTTTATTTTGCAAACATAAGCCATTACACACGACATATACATAAATATGACAGTTTAAATACTTGAAAACGGTCTTTTGTATGCTTTTGCATGCATAAAACAGCATTTTTATATTGCTTTCACCAACATTAGCTATTATACACGACAGAAACATGAATATGACAGTTTAAATACTTGAAAACAGCATTTTGTTTGTTTTTGCAAGCTGAAAGCAGCTATTTTATCTTGATTTTGCAAACATAAGCCATTACACACGACATATACATGAATATGACAGTTTAAATACTTGAAAACGGTGTTTTGTATGCTTTTGCATGCATAAAACAGCATTTTTATATTGCTTTCACCAACATTAGCTATTATACACGACAGAAACATGAATATGACACTTTAAATACTTGAAAACGGTGTTTTGTATGCTTTTGCATGCTTTAACCAGCATTTTTATCTTGCTTTCACCAACATTAGCTATTATACACGACAGAAACATGAATATGACAGTTTAAATACTTCAAAACGGTGTTTAGTATGCTTTTGCATGCATAAAACAGCATTTTTATATTGCTTTCACCATATTTTATCTTGATCTTGCAAACATAAGCCATTACACACGACATATACATAAATATGACAGTTTAAATACTTGAAAACGGTGTTTAGTATGCTTTTGCATGCATAAAACAGCATTTTTATATTGCTTTCACCAACATTAGCTATTATACACGACAAAAACATGAACATGACAATTTAAAAACTTGAAAACAGCATTTTGTATGTTTTTGCAAGCTGAAAACAGCTATTTTATCTTGATTTTGCAAACATAAGCCATTACACACGACATATACATGAATATAACAGTTTAAATACTTGAAATCGGTGTTTTGTATGCTTTTGCATGCTTAAAACAGCATTTTTATATTGCTTTCACCAACATTAGCTATTATACACGACAGAAACACGAATATGACAGTTTAAATACTTTAAAACGGTGTTTTGTATGCTTTTTCATGCTTAAAACAGCATATTTATCTTGCTTTCACCAACATTAACTATTATACACGACAGAAACAATAATATGACAGTTTAAATACTTGAAAACAGCATTTTGTATGTTTTTGCAAGATGAAAACAGCTATTTTATCTTGATCTTGCAAACATAAGCCATTACACACGACATATACATGAATATGACAGTTTAAATACTTGAAAACGGTGTTTTGTATGCTTTCGCATGCTTAAAACTGCATTTTTATCTTGCTTTCACCAACATTAGCTATTATACACGACAGAAACACGAATATGACAGTTTAAATACTTGAAAACGGTGTTTTGTATGCTTTTGCATGCTTAAAACAGCATATTTATCTTGCTTTCACCAACATTAACTATTATACACGACAGAAACATGAATATGACAGTTTAAATACTTGAAAATGGTGTTTTGTATGCTTTTGCATGCATAAAACAGCATTTTTATCTTGCTTTCACCAACATTAGCTATTATACACGACAGCAACATGAATATGACAGTTTAGATACTTGAAAACGGCATTTTGTATGTTTTTGCAAGCTGAAAACAGCTATTTTATCTTGATTTTGCAAATATAAGCCATTACACACGACATATACATGAATATGACACTTTAAATACTTGAAAACGGTGTTTTGTATGCTTTTGCATGCTTTAACCAGCATTTTTATCTTGCTTTCACCAACATTAGCTATTATACACGACAGAAACATGAAAATGACAGTTTAAATATTTGAAAACAGCATTTTGTATGTTTTTGCAAGCTGAAAACAGCTATTTATCTTGATTTTGCAAACATAAGCCATTACACATGACATATACATGAATATGACAGTTTAAATACTTGAAAACAGTGTTTTGTATGCTTTTGCATGCATAAAATAGCATTTTTATCTTGCTTTCTCCAACATTAGCTATTATACACGACAGAAACATGAATATGACACTTTAAATACTTGAAAACGGTGTTTTGCATGCTTTTGCATGCTTTAACCAGCATTTTTATCTTGCTTTCACCAATACTAGCTATTATACACGACAGAAACATGAATATGACAGTTTAAATACTTGAAAACAGCATTTTGTATGTTTTTGCAAGCTGAAAACAGCTATTTTATCTTGATTTTGCAAACATAAGCCATTACACACGACATGTACATGAATAAGACAGTTTAAATACTTGAAAACGGTGTTTTGTATGCTTATGCATGCTTAAAACAGCATTTTGATCTTGCTTTCACCAACATTAGCTATTATACACGACAGAAACATGAATATGACAGTTTAAATACTTGAAAACAGCATTTTGTATGATTTTGCAAGCTGAAAACAGCTATTTATCTTGACTTTGCAAACATAAGCCATTACACACGACATATACATAAATATGACAGTTTAAATACTTGAAAACGGTGTTTTGTATGCTTTTGCATGCTTAAAACAGCATCTTGCTTTCACCAACATTAGCTATTATACACGACAAAAACATGAATATGACAGTTTAAATACTTGAAAACAGCATTTTGTAAGTTTTAGCAAGCTGAAAACAGCTATTTTATCTTGATTTTGCAAACATAAGCCATTATACACGACATATACATGAATATGACAGTTTAAATACTTGAAAACAGTGCTTTGTATGCTTTTGCATGCATAAAATAGCATTTTTATCTTGCTTTCTCTAACATTAGCTATTATGCACGACAGAAACATGAATATGACACTTTAAATACTTGAAAACGGTGTTTTGTATGTTTTTGCATGCTTTAACCAGCATTTTTATCTTGCTTTCACCAACACAAGCTATTATACACGACAGAAACATGAATATGACACTTTAAATAATTGAAAACGGTGTTTTGTATGCTTTTGCATGCTTTAACCAGCATTTTTATCTTGCTTTCACCAACTCTAGCTATTATACACGACAGAAACATGAATATGACAGTTTAAATACTTGAAAACAGAATTTTGTATGTTTTTGCAAGCTGAAAACAGCTATTTTATCTTGATTTTGCAAACATAAGCCATTACACACGACATATACATGAATATGACAGTTTAAATACTTGAAAACGGTGTTTTGTATGCTTTTGCATGCTTAAAACAGCATTTTTATCTTGCTTTCACCAACATTAGCTATTATACACGACAGAAACATGAATATGACAGTTTAAATACTTGAAAACAGCATTTTGTATGTTTTTGCAAGCTGAAAACAGCTATTTTTTCTTGATTTTGCAAACATAAGCCATTACACACGACATATACATGAATATGACAGTTTAAATACTTGAAAACGGTGTTTTGTATGCTTTTGCATGCTTAATACAGCATTTTTATCTTGCTTTCACCAACATTAGCTTTTATACACGACAGAAACATGAATATGACAGTTTAAATACTTGAAAACAGCATTTTGTATGTTTTTGCAAGCTGAAAACAGCTATTTTATCTTGATTTTGCAAACATAAGCCATTACACACGACATATACATGAATATGACAGTTTAAATACTTGAAAACGGTGTTTTGTATGCTTTTGCATGCTTTAACCAGCATTTTTATCTTGCTTTCACCAACATTAGCTTTTATACACGACAGAAACATGAATATGACAGTTTAAATACTTGAAAACAGCATTTTGTATGTTTTTGCAAGCTGAAAACAGCTATTTTTTCTTGATTTTGCAAACATAAGCCATTACACACGACATATACATGAATATAACAGTTTAAATACTTGAAAACAGCATTTTGCATGTTTTTGCAAACTAAAAACAGCTATTTTATCTTGATTTTGCAAACAGAAACATGAATATGACACTTTAAATACTTGAAAACGGTGTTTTGTATGCTTTTGCATGCTTTAACCAGCATTTTTATCTTGCTTTCACCAACATTAGCTATTATACACGACAGAAACATGAATATGACAGTTTAAATATTTGAAAACAGCATTTTGTATGTTTTTGCAAGCTGAAAACAGCTATTTATCTTTATTTTGCAAACATAAGCCATTACACACGACATATACATAAATATGACAGTTTAAATACTTGAAAACGGTCTTTTGTATGCTTTTGCATGCATAAAACAGCATTTTTATATTGCTTTCACCAACATTAGCTATTATACACGACAGAAACATGAATATGACACTTTAAATACTTGAAAACGGTGTTTTGTATGCTTTTGCATGCTTTAACCAGCATTTTTATCTTGCTTTCACCAACATTAGCTATTATACACGACAGAAACATGAATATAACAGTTCAAATATTTGAAAACAGCATTTTGTATGTTTTTTCAAGCTGAAAACAGCTATTTATCTTGATTTTGCAAACATAAGCCATTACACACGACATATACATGAATATGACAGTTTAAATACTTGAAAACGGTGTTTTGTATGCTTTTGCATGCTTAAAAGTGCATTTTTATCTTGCTTTCACCAACATTAGCTATTATACATGACAGAAACATGAATATGACAGTTTAAATACTTGAAAACGGTGTTTTGTATGCTTTTGCATGCTTAAAACAGCATATTTATCTTGCTTTCACCAACATTAGCTATTATACACGACAGAAACATGAATATGACAGTTTAAATACTTGAAAACGGTGTTTTGTATGCTTTTGCATGCCTAAAACAACATATTTATCTTGCTTTCACCAACATTAACTATTATACACGACAGAAACATGAATATGACAGTTTAAATACTTGAAAACGGTGTTTAGTATGCTTTTGCATGCATAAAACAGCATTTTTATATTGCTTTCACCATATTTTATCTTGATCTTGCAAACATAAGCCATTACACACGACATATACATTAATATGACAGTTTAAATACTTGAAAACGGTGTTTTGTATGCTTTTGCATGCTTTAACCAGCATTTTTATCTTGCTTTCACCAACATTTGCTATTATACACGACAGAAACATGAATATGACAGTTTAAATATTTGAAAACAGCATTTTGTATGTTTTTGCAAGCTGAAAACAGCTTTTTATCTTGATTTTGCAAACATAAGCCATTACACACGACATATACATGAATATGACAGTTTAAATACTTGAAAACGGTGTTTTGTATGCTTTTGCATGCTTAAAAGTGCATTTTTATCTTGCTTTCACCAACATTAGCTATTATACACGACAAAAACATGAACATGACAATTTAAAAACTTGAAAACAGCATTTTGTATGTTTTTGCAAGCTGAAAACAGCTATTTTATCTTGATTTTGCAAACATAAGCCATTACACACGACATATACATGAATATGACAGTTTAAATACTTGAAAACGGTCTTTTGTATGCTTTTGCATGCATAAAACAGAATTTTTATATTGCTTTCACCAACATTAGCTATTATACACGACAGAAACATGAATATGACACTTTAAATACTTGAAAACGGTGTTTTGTATGCTTTTGCATGCTTTAACCAGCATTTTTATCTTGCTTTCACCAACATTAGCTATTATACACGACAGAAACATGAATATAACAGTTCAAATATTTTAAAACAGCATTTTGTATGTTTTTTCAAGCTGAAAACAGCTATTTATCTTGATTTTGCAAACATAAGCCATTACACACGACATATACATGAATATGACAGTTTAAATACTTGAAAACGGTGTTTTGTATGCTTTTGCATGCTTAAAAGTGCATTTTTATCTTGCTTTCACCAACATTAGCTATTATACATGACAGAAACATGAATATGACAGTTTAAATACTTGAAAACGGTGTTTTGTATGCTTTTGCATGCTTAAAACAGCATATTTATCTTGCTTTCACCAACATTAGCTATTATACACGACAGAAACATGAATATGACAGTTTAAATACTTGAAAACGGTGTTTTGTATGCTTTTGCATGCTTTAACCAGCATTTTTATCTTGCTTTCACCAACATTAGCTATTATACACGACAGAAACATGAATATAACAGTTCAAATATTTGAAAACAGCATTTTGTATGTTTTTTCAAGCTGAAAACAGCTATTTATCTTGATTTTGCAAACATAAGCCATTACACACGACATATACATGAATATAACAGTTTAAATACTTGAAAACGGTGTTTTGTATGCTTTTGCATGCTTTAACCAGCATTTTTATCAGGCTTTCAACAACATTAGCTATTATGCACGACAGAAACATGAATATGACAGTTTAAATACTTGAAAACAGCATTTTTTATTTTTTGCAAGCTGAAAACAGCTATTTTATCTTGATTTTGCAAACAGAAACATGAATATGACACTTTAAATACTTGAAAACGGTGTTTTGTATGCTTTTGCATGCTTTAACCAGCATTTTTATCTTGCTTTCACCAACATTAGCTATTAAACACGACAGAAACATGAATATGACAGTTTAAATATTTGAAAACAGCATTTTGTATGTTTTTGCAAGCTGAAAACAGCTATTTATCTTGATTTTGCAAACATAAGCCATTACACACGACATATACATAAATATGACAGTTTAAATACTTAAAAACGGTCTTTTGTATGCTTTTGCATGCTTAAAACAGCATTTTTATCTTGCTTTTCCCAACATAAGCTATTATACACGACAGAAACATGAATATGACAGTTTAAATATTTGAAAACAGCATTTTCTATGATTTTGCAAGCTGAAAACAGCTATTTATCTTGACTTTGCAAACATAAGCCATTACACACGACATATACATAAATATGACAGTTTAAATACTTGAAAACGGTGTTTTGTATGCTTTTGCATGCTTAAAATAGAATTTTTATCTTGCTTTCTCCAACATAAGCTATTATACACGACAGAAACATGAATATGACACTTTAAATACTTGAAAACGGTGTTTTGTATGCTTTTGCATGCTTTAAACAGCATTTTTATCTTGCTTTCACCAACATTAGCTATTATACACGACAGAAACATGAATATGACAGTTTAGATACTTGAAAACAGCATTTTGTATGTTTTAGCAAGCTGAAAACAGCTATTTTATCTTGATTTTGCAAACATAAGCCATTACACACGACATATACATGAATATGACAGTTTAAATACTTGAAAACAGTGTTTTGTATGCTTTTGCATGCATAAAATAGCATTTTTATCTTGCTTTCTCCAACATTAGCTATTATACACGACAGAAACATGAATATGACACTTTAAATACTTGAAAACGGTGTTTTGTATGCTTTTGCATGCTTTAACCAGCATTTTTTTCTTGCTTTCACCAACACTAGCTATTATACACGACAGAAACATGAATATGACACTTTAAATACTTGAAAACGGTCTTTTGTATGCTTTGCATGCTTTAACCAGCATTTTTATCTTGCTTTCACCAACTCTAGCTATTATACACGACAGAAACATGAATATGACAGTTTAAATACTTGAAAACAGAATTTTGTATGTTTTTGCAAGCTGAAAACAGCTATTTTATCTTGATTTTGCAAACATAAGCCATTACACACGACATATACATGAATATGACAGTTTAAATACTTGAAAACGGTGTTTTGTATGCTTTTGCATGCTTAAAACAGCATTTTTATCTTGCTTTCACCAACATTAGCTATTATACACGACAGAAACATGAATATGACAGTTTAAATACTTGAAAACAGCATTTTGTATGTTTTGCAAGCTGAAAACAGCTATTTTTTCTTGATTTTGCAAACATAAGCCATTACACACGACATATACATGAATATGACAGTTTAAATACTTGAAAACGGTGTTTTGTATGCTTTTGCATGCTTAAAAGTGCTTTTTTATCTTGCTTTCACCAACATTAGCTATTATACACGACAAAAACATGAACATGACAATTTAAAAACTTGAAAACAGCATTTTGTATGTTTTTGCAAGCTGAAAACAGCTATTTTATCTTGATTTTGCAAACATAAGCCATTACACACGACATATACATGAATATAACAGTTTAAATACTTGAAAACGGTGTTTTGTATGCTTTTCCATGCTTAAAACAGCATTTTTATATTGCTTTCACCAACATTAGCTATTATACACGACAGAAACATGAATATGACACTTTAAATACTTGAAAACGGTGTTTTGTATGCTTTTGCATGCTTTAACCAGCATTTTTATCTTGCTTTCACCAACATTAGCTATTATACACGACAGAAACATGAATATGACAGTTTAAATACTTGAAAACGGTGTTTTGTATGCTTTTGCATGCTTTAACCAGCATTTTTATTTTGCTTTCACCAACATTAGCTATTATACACGACAGAAACATGAATATGACAGTTTAAATACTTGAAAACAGCATTTTGTATGTTTTTGCAAACTAAAAACAGCTATTTTATCTTGATTTTGCAAACAGAAACATGAATATGACACTTTAAGTACTTGAAAACGGTAGTAGGGAAAGATGGGGCATTCTAGCGGATCCACCCGGTGGCTACTGCATAAGAGCAATGAGTGCGAGAGAGAACGCGATAGTTCATTCATAAATTTGTGGTTGTCTTTGTCTAATACTATATTGTAGTAAAGGTGATAACAGGTAATACGTAGTAAAATAGTAAGGTAATACGTAGTACAGGTGATACGTATCCGATAACAGGTAATACGTAGTAAAATAGTAAGGTAATACGTAGTACAGGTGATACGTAGTAAAGGTGATAACAGGTAATATTAATAACAGGTGATAAAGGTATAAATATATAGTAAAGGTGATAGCAGGTAATATTAATAACAGGTAGTAAAGATAATATGTAGTAAAGGTATTAACAGGTGGTAGACAGATTAAGATGATTAAGAAAAATTAAGAATAAGAGCGTTTTAATCACAAACGTCTTGAAGATGTGTCGGAAATGACGTATTACATGTAAAAAATATTTGGAAAAAACCCAAAGTATAATTGTTTCTAGAACAATGTATATGGCTTATCTCACTCACTCACATGTCTTATCACATGTCGTACATCAGAAATGTCGTATTTTATAAGGAAAAAGTGTAAAAAATATTTGGAAAAAAACACAACAGATGACATAGCTTGTATTGTTAATAAATATCTCAACAGGTGTTATTATATTAAGATGTTTTCTTAATAATTGGCATGATGCACCAACATTCTAAACCCGTTTAATCAACAAATCTTATATAAATACGTATACAATGTATTTTTTACACTTAGTATATAGTTGAGTGTTAAACTGGAATAAACAACAATAATTCTCCTTTCTAACAATAATAATATAAAACAATGGAGTACGCAAGAAATTGTGTTTATTTGGGTAATAATATTTTTGGTCAACTTAGATTATTTGATCCCGTAATATCACAATATCATATTAATATACACAATAAATTAAAAGTCGAAATTAATGGTAACAATGTAACGTGGTTTATACCAAAAAATGTGTTCGAAAAATATACAAATCACATTAAATTTCATTTACATTTAATAACAACAGAATCAAATATAATAAAGTTAAATAAATTACCTATAACTAATAATAGTGAGAGTGAAATTCAAATTTTACTTTATCCTGGCGAAAATGATTTACGTTCATGGGGTAATCATGGAGGCGACTTTTGTATTGTGAATCCAAATTGCTCAGTAGCAAAAGAATTAAATCTAATAAATAATAATAGCATTACAAAATTATTTATTACAACGTATAAACAAATCAGATCAAAAAATATTTCTCGTACTGCCATAGACGGATGTAGTAGTATGTATAGTGATAACGACGACAGCAACGACTGCAATGAGATTGATGAAACTGATAAGCCATCAAAAAAACTAAATAAAACCAATGCTCATTTTGCAACATATGGCAAATCGTCTCAATCATTTGTAGATGCAAATTTTACTGTAAATACGAATACAGCTGTGGAAACAACTTTTAATTTTATTATTTGCTCGCAACAAGAGGAATAATCAGGTAATTAATATTATTTACTTATATATTTTTATACTTAGAAATAATTTTTGTTTTCTAGCTTAACACAATGCCGCAAACCAAACCAATAATGTGTACTTATTGTTCAAAACCTGGGTGTAAAGGACTACCTAGGAAGTGCCCTGGTTGCGAAGGAAAGTTTACTTGGACATTTATGCCTCCAACTACTCTACTTCCTGGCACAATAACTTGTTATAAAACTAGTTGTATATATTACCAGGGACTTAACAATGTTTATGTATTTCACCCGAAATTATGTAGTAGTATATGAAACTAATTAAAAATCATGTAAAATTGAACTATATTTTAATTACCAATGTATACTTATATGTATAATAAAATAATATGTCACATTAAAAAATATGGATTTTATTTCGTGTACGATAAGTATACGTTTATGATAATTTCTGCAGGATGTATCTACAATTCAGCGTCGCTAGATAAAATATTTCGCAATATTAATTTTGACAACAATTTTAGTGATTAACATTCACATACTTATGATAATTTCTGCAGGATGTATCTACAATTCAGCGTCGCTAGATAAAATATTTCGCAATATTAATTTTGACAACAATTTTAGTGATTAAAATTCACATATTTTTTAAAGCATGTACATTTCCTGTGACTCGAGGCATCAAAAACGAATTGAGATTGTATATTAATTTGGTGGGAGTAGAGATAAAAAATATAAAAGAAAACATCATAAACGATTGCACTCACTTGTTTGTTAGTGTTGAACGTGTTTGTATCCGATTAAAATGTAAGTTAACATTTTTATTTTTTAAATTATTTTTAATTATTTTTAATTACTGTTTAAAGATGGTTCGCCAAAATAAACAATATCCCAGTGGAACATATGCATCAAAAAAACGAATTCAACCTCATACAGTTGAAGTATCAGCTAAACGAATAAGGCATGAACAAGTGTCAACTGCTGAGCCAATGATGCCTGAAGAGGCGACCACTCAACAATATATGTCAGTTTTGGAGGATGAAACGTTAGCAGAATTTTTAAAACCAAATAACCAACTTGTTTCCAAATCTTCAAACAATCAAGTGGAAGAACAGACGTCTAAAGCGTGGAAAATAAATAAACTACTTAACGAATTAAGGTATCCATTAAATAAAAGTTTAACAAAATGGATTAGTGTGGGAATAGACCCGCTAAATCAATTTCAAATAACTGTTAAACTAACAAATAATTTTTCTTACTCGGGTATTAATTTCACTTTATTAGAATGGATGCAATTTATGCAACAAAATATAGCAATTTCATCTTACTTTAATGGTGAGAATAATATTGATTATGAAATGTTAAATAATTATAATATATATTTTTATTTTGTTAATAATAAACCAGTAATTTCGTTAAAAAGTGGAAATAATACTAATGAGTTATGCTTGGGTGCAGAATCGTATAAAGAATTGATTAATTTAAAGTATATCATACAAAACGCTATAAATAAGTTACAATATTTAGACTTTTATAATTATTATAATACTATTGTTAAAAGAGCACTAGAGTGTAATAATAATAACATTTTTGTAGACTTTTGTTGTAATATTGATAAGTTATTAAACATAGATAATAGCTTATGTAAATTAGGTATAACTGAACTAATGTATTATTATCCTGAAATTGTGCAGAAAGATGTTGAATTTTATAATGTTAAATAAATTTGTAGGTATTAAAAAAAAATATTTAATCGTAAAAAAGAAGAGTTGAAAAATGCAATAAAATTGTATAGAGATATTAAATGTATTGAGAAAAAAATGTCAGACTTGTTTATATAAAAATAAATGATGTAGAATCTGAAAATAAAATAAAACATTTATTATGTTTAAAGTTGTTTTTTTATTTATAAATCATCATACATAGTTTCATTATTATCGTCTAATAGATTTTTAATTTTGTATACATTGCTCATTGCACATACATAAGGTTCACAATGTTCAAAACATCTGCGAAGAGATAAACAATTTTTTAAAGATTTACACTCATTAAATTCTTTTAAATTTATTATTTCACAGTTGTTTAAATTATACCACTTCAAAAATTCTTTTTTATTTGCACCTATCACATATATTTTATTAGCTGTTTGCAATATTTTTCGTAAAATATCACACATGTCTCCATAATCAATGTGTCCATCGCTCCATCGTAGTCCATGATGATTGCGGTACAACCAAATTGCAGTTTTTTTATTTTGTTGGGGTAAATCAGCCCATGCGAACGGAGGTTTTACAAGAAAATGTTGTAATTTAGAACCGTCTCTTAACAGTACGGCAATTTCTTTAGGTACTATAATATAGTTAGTTGCTTGAAAGCCTTGTATATCAACAATGAGTTCCATCTTGCACGGAGTCAAAATTTAAACTATTGCTTTTATGCTCCCTGATAGTGGGTTATATTCAACAATACGATCGTGTATAATGAGAGAGTAAGCAGCCGTGTTAGCGGGGAAATTTTCACTGGATTCAAATTCAACTCTGACGTCAACCGACGCAGATTTTATTGACTCATTTTGGTTACTACAGTCAATTACAATTAACGGAGCAATGTTTTTAAATTCTTCTAAATTCAAAAACGGAGTAGTTTCTCGTCCATAAAAAGAATTTTGTAATTGACAAAACATATGATATGCTAGTGCATATTGATTAATTGTAAAATCCAAATTTAAGTTCTCATACGGATAACAAACCGAATTTAAGTACAATTTAAAATTTGTTAATTTACAATGATCAAAGTGACTTGCATTTTTTTCATATTTATTTTTTTTATCAGTTTGTAATCCAAATATTAGAAAACGCGGTTTTTCAAGAGCATTTGAAGTTTTAATAGGCCACACAATTTTTCTTGACTGAGGTAAAGATGGGTATTCATATAAATCCCAACTTCTAAATGCAATTGGTAAATTAATATTATTTTCCAAAACTTTTAACAATTTTAATCGTTGCTTATCATCAACAAAAATATGTGGAACACACCATTTTATTTTATTTAAAGATAATTTTAATTCAGCGGAAGACGTGTAGACATTTAAATCATTACGAGCACGTATTAAAATAAGTTCTTGTTTAATATTTATAATAATTTTATTATGATCTTCAGCAAATCCGAGTAAAGTTTGTAGAGGAATGCAAACGTTAAAATTTCCATGTGAATCTATTTTATTAGACTTTAGTCCCCAACCAGCATTTTCCAGCGCTTGATATTCTGCACTATTTAACAAAACATATCCTTTCATAGTACTACATATTCCAACTAATTTATTTTTTTCAATATCGATACCATTTAGAGCATATCTTATTTCTTCAAATAAACTTTCAAAACCATTGTTTGTTATTTTTGTATCTGCTGGAGGGTCGGTACCATCAGGTTTTTTGAGTTGTCCCTCAATATACAAATAACTTTCACTGGGATTTGTATATATATCTTGTTGTTCAATTTGTATACGAATTTCGTCACTATTATTAATAGTTGTAGCAATATATGGTTGATATGTATGTAATTCTTTTCGTGAAATAGAATTATCGTACTCAATGGCTGAATTAATTTGCAGAATATTGCTCATTTTTAATTTTGAACCCCTGCTGTATTAAAAAGTTTATATTTTCACGTGTTAACCTCTTTGAAGTTTGACGACGAATGCGTTTATTATGTGTATTTAAAACTCTTTTATATACAATTCCCATATTATATTTTTTTCAAATGTAATTTTACTGTAATTAGCTCTCCTCGAAAATTAACTAAATCACCGTCTTGATCTATAAGACTTAGCGTAATGTTGTTTATTGTTCGAGTGTTGACTGGTAAATAAATAACATTTGTTGGTACTTCGGATATTTTAAAGCCAGGAGCGCACGACGGATGAAAACTGTATACAGTATGCATAATTTCATTGTTCTTATATGCACCATTCACAATATTACATTCAATTAATATAGAATTTACTTTTGTTATATTTACCGGCAAGTCCGATTCGTGTAGTTCAATAGGTTTTAAGACTTTTTTTGAAAAACCTAATAATGGTCCAATGCAATCATTAGGTGTAAAATCTATTTCTAGAGTACTTTTTATTTCACATTTTAATGTATTATTATTAGGGCGTAAAGTGAAAAAGTTTTGTTTTTGTCCACGTGATTCTCTTTTAATTTCGTTACTTATTGAAACAAATTCTGCATTTGGATCACCCACTTTTACACGTATATAATTATTTATATCATCAATTTCATAAGACCCAATGGGAATTTCAAATTTTTTATTTTTATTATAATAAAATTTGTTATTATGAACGTCAATGTTTGGTATCGAGTGATACGTTTCAAAATCTACTAGACCAATACAATAATCATCATCCAACTCAATTGGCGGAAAAAAATCTGTACTTATCTCAGACGTATTACCAGTAAGTGTTATAGTCAAAGACATATTTGTAAATGATAATATTTTTATTTATTTTATAGTATTTATAAGAAAGTTTATACATAAATGACCACAATTATATGTGTTATATTTTTGATATTGTTTATAATTATATTGGAGATTTACATTGGGACCAAAATATTTTACAAGTTCTTGTGGCGGCGGTAAGTTTCCAAAACTATCAAAATATATTACTTCTCGATCTCGTTTTACAAACGCTACCCAATGGCTCCCCGGTCCATCTCTGTCATCTAAGTTTATAATTGCACATTCATTTATTTTTGGTTTTTTTGGTAGGGCGTTACGCATGTAGACTCCTCGAAAGTATGGAATATTTTTTGCAAATTTTTTTAACTCTAAATCGTTTAACGCCCTTTTTGGCAGTTTTTTGATGTTAAAAAAAGCCCCAATCCTTTCTTATATGGTCGCAGATATAGTCCACTACCCTGTTTTCCTAATGCAATGGCCTCCATTTGTCGATTATGTCTTTCAGCTTCGACTAATTTTTTTTTCGCAGCTGATGCACTATTTACCGCTTTAGCAATACCAGCCGCACCTCCGGCAAGAGCTCCAGTTGCAGATAAACCGGCAAATAGTGGTATTAAAAATGGCAAAATACCACCTGTCTTTGGAACTGGTATTATACGGGATGTTAGTTTAGGTTTTTTATATTTCATAGACATTTTTGCTGCTTTCAGAGCAATTTTAATAGCTTTTTTAGGATCTTTAACTTTAGATTTTTTTAATGCTATACGCGCATCTTTAATGGCTCCATTAAACGACCCCATACCAAATTTTCGTTTTGCTTTCATTGCGTTACTTACAGCCCAAGCCGCTGCTTTTTCCCCGAACGACGCGTCTTTTGCACGAACTCGTTGCCAAGCTTTTTCTTGTAATATGTAGTCTGCTTGATGTCTATCTTTTAAATTGTTATGTTTGGAATACGATATATCATGATCTTTACAAGCCTCGTCCAGCGGATTGATACCTGTGTCTCCTCTTGCCAATCTTTCACTAAGTTTTGTTCCAGGTCCACAATACTGATATCCGGGGATGTGTAGTTCAACCGGGAGAGAATTTATTGTTTTATTTAGCAATCCCTGCCCGTATAACAACATGTATGCGACTAATAAATATATAAATACGCAGTCATTATTTATATCTTTTCAGTAATTAAAATGAAGTTTATTAAACAAAAACAAAAGTTAGACGTTAAAAATTTTGATATTAAACAAAATAAAAAATTAGTTAGACACAGCCCCCTTTTACCAAATACTATTCGTTGTATTGTATGCGGTCCATCAAACTGTGGAAAAACAAACGTTATTTTAGGTTTACTAATGCATGAAAATGGGTTAAAATATGCAAATGTATATGTTTATTCCAAATCTCTGCATCAGCCTAAATATAAATTTTTAGAAAATTGTTTGCAACGTGTAAAAGGTATGGGTTATTTTCCGTACAATGAAAATATTGATATAGTTAAACCAAAAAATGCAAAACTAAATTCAGTATTTATATTTGACGATGTAGCGTGCGATAAACAAGACTGTATGCGAGATTATTTTAGTATGGGTCGTCATAATAAAATTAACTCATTCTATTTATCTCAATCATATGCAAAAATTCCGAAGCATTTAATTCGAGACAATGCAAATTTAATAATTTTATTTAAACAAGATGAAATGAATTTGAAACATATATATAACGATCACGTTAATACAGACATGTCATTTGAAAAGTTTAAAAAATTGTGTGCACATTGTTGGAAAGATAAGTACGGATTTGTTGTAATTGACAAAGATAGTCACGAGGGACGTTACCGTTGTGGCTTTGATAATTTTTGTAAATGGATGGAATAAGAATTTTATGTGAAATAATTATACCTTTAATAACAATTATTATTGTAATTGTCATTGTATTTATAAGCTTGAAACAGTAAATAAATATTTATTTTGTGACTGAGCGTCTATTAGTTAACATAATGACTAAGGGGGAAAAAACGTTAAAAGATATTATAGAAGTTAGCAATACAATACGTAAAAAATTTAATGCTTTAAAACATGGTAAAATAGCAACTGAAGAATTGTTGCAAGAAACATTTAAACCCGTAACAGAACCTTTAAAAGAGATTGTCAAACAAATAAAACCAAGTGACGCAGTGATATTAAAAAAGCAAAAAAAAAGATAGTGACACATTAAATTCTCCTAGAGCAAAACTATTAGGAAAAAGGAAAAATGAATTCCCTGTAAAGTACTATAGAAAACCGAATGTAAATTTAGATAAAACAAAAACAGAAGAATCTTTCTTAGAAGATGAATATTTAAATAAAACAAAACCTGAAGTATCTTTCTTGGAAGATGAAGAGGTTTTTGAATCAGAGCCTGAAGAAACTGAACTTACAATTAAAGATCCTGAAAATGAATTAGAACAATTAGAACAACAATTTGGTGATATAGCTGGTTCATATTTATTTCACTTTGCAACTGCTAAAGATTCCGATACCGTGTATGGAGTTCGATATCAACATGATCGTTTCATGATTGGTAATTCACCAATTGAAATAGAACACAATGACATTAAAGTCGGTGATAAATGGTATAAAGGAACATATGGTTTGTATGAATTACTTTTTAAAAAAAGACCACTATCTTACGAAAAAGAAGATGAAAACAATTACTTAGATATTGCATTAAAAACAAATGTTCATCGTAGAAATTATGATTCCAATGGTGCAATAAAAGGTTCGCAAAATTATAAATATTTACACATAATAAAACCATACATAACAACTGGAGGTGCACCATATACAAGTAAATCTCAATCAGTAGGTTTTGGTTTAATGAATTACACAAATTTTAAACGTGAGTTTGTTTATTGGGATAACCCAAACGAATTAGTGGATAGATTACGTTTACTATTAGCTTCGAAATCAGCTGGTCATACAGGTCATAATAATGAAATTATGTCTATTGTGGAAGAATTACGAGAGGCAAATATAATAGTTTAATACATAGTTACTTTCATCTAGTTGTAAAATGTCGATTGACAAATTTGGTCGAATAATAAAACGTTCGCGCACATCTAAAAATTTAAATTTAAATGCATACGGACAATATGACTTGGAAAATCATCGTTTAATAAATTTATCACAACCTATACTTGACGATGAAGCTGCTACAAAAAAATATATTGATGACAGAATTTTTGGGTTGGAAAAAGAAATAGGCGAAACAACTCTATTATTAAAAAATAAAATTTATGACGCTAAAGGAAAAGAAATACGAAATTTACATAAACCTACTGAAGATAATAGTGCTGTTGTTAAATACTATGTTGATTATTACATTCAAAAATTATTACGTAGAATTAAAAATATATAAAAAATTAATAATATAAAACCAAACGAGAACGATTTATTCTTAATTGAGAAAAAAAATGAGCAAGCACCAAGTAGTTCAGGAGCTCCACAAACCGGCAAGACGCAATTATCCAAGACGTAAAGTGATAACAAAAGGAATTGATGACTTATGGCAAATTGATTTAGTTGAAATGATTCCATACGCTTCAATAAACAAAGGATTTAAATATTTATTAACCGTTATTGATGTTTTCTCCAAGTTTGCTTTTGCCGAGCCTGTAAAAAGTAAATCAGCTCATGACGTTACTGAAGCTATGATAAAAATTTTTAAACAGGGACGTATTCCAGTTAATTTACAATCAGATCACGGAAAATAATTTTACAATATACAATTTTATAATTTAATGAAAAAATATAATATAAATCATTATTCTACTTATAGTAATTTAAAAGCAAGTGTAGTTGAACGGTTTAATCGCACACTAAAATCTATAATGTTTAAAGAATTTAGTTTACGTGGCTCATACAAATGGATTGATATTTTACAAAAATAAGTTACAAATTATAACAATACACAACATAAAACAATTAAAATGAAACCAATTGATGTGACGTTTGAAAACGAAGCAAAATTATTAAGTACAGTATATAGTAACAAAAAAATTGCTGGACCTGCAAAATTTAAAGTTGGTGATCATGTACGTATTAGTAAAATAAAAGGTGAATTTGCAAAGGGTTATACACCAAACTGGAGTACTGAAATTTTTACAATTACAAAAGTGCAATTTACAAACCCAGTCACTTACCTGCTTGAAGATTTTCAAAACAACCCCATTAAGGGTGGCTTTTATGAACATGAACTTCAAAAAACTAAGTACCCTGATGTGTATCTTGTAGAGAAAGTTATAAAAGCAAAAGGACCTAAAGTTTATGTGAAATGGCTTGGATTTGATTCACAACATAATTCATGGATAAATAAGTCTCATATTGTTTAAATAAATATGTCATTAGTTGAAAACTTTAGTTGCTCTTTAATTGTCAAGCTGAAAACATCATGAAACGTCAAATTGAATTCGAAGAAGCAGAACCTGCTGCAAAAATTGTAAAAAGTGATATTACATCAATTTGTTACGAATTAATTATAAAAACAGAAAATGAAGAGTATCATAAAGCCTTTTACGGTGATTTTGTAGTTATTATGATAAAAAGTGATGACTTTAGAAATGGTTATATTAATGCAACAAAACTCTGTCAAAATGGGGGAAAACACTTCTACAATTGGATGGCAAATAAACGTTCTCAAGAATTATTATTTGAGGTAAATAAAGAATTGCGGGTTGCATACGCATCGCTTGGAATTCCAAGCGATGGAAATTATGCAATTTATACAACTACTGGCGGTGAAGATACAGTTATTAGAGGAACATACATTCATCCAGACATCATTGTTCACGTAGCATCTTGGGTTTCCATACACTTTGCTTTAAAAGTATCAAAAATAATTAATGAATACTACGTTAATCATTTTCTTGCCGAGTATAAAAACAATGAAAATAAATTAAAAGCATATATTACCGAAATGCAACCAAAAGTTATACATGAGCCCATCTCAGAGAATAAATACTCAACACTTTGTGTTTTCAAGATAAGTGATACCGAATATTATGTAACAACTGTATGTCTTCGAGATTTATTCAAAAAACATTTAAAACTTCAACAAAAATATCCTGAAATTCAGTTAGTAAAAGAATTGTATGATGTACCAAACGCCAAACATTTACTTGACAATATTAAATTACAATTAAAAGATTTTGCTAATTGTAAGAGAAATATTATTGTATTAAAAAATATATCTGAATGTGATTTTTTAAATGTTATTAAAAAATAAAATTGTAATAAATGGTATAAAATAAAACATGTAATTTGAAATTGGGTTTTTATTTAACTACATATTTACAATATCAAAAATACAAATATAATAAACATAATCAGTTTTATTTAACTGTAAAAGTATTTACACTATCAACATTAAAAATAAATATTAAACAATCTCATGAAATTAATAAATGACCCCAAGCTAAAGTGCTAGTACCATCAGAACAAATAAATCGTTTATCATCATTAGAACTTAGTGATATTTTATTTTGCTCGATGGTGTACACTGTATGCTTGTAACTTCTAAAAATTTGCTGCTTTTGATATATGAGGTCATTAGTTAACATACATTTTTTATAGTCAGGACCAGTCAAAATTTTATCCACCACACATTTCTTAACACCCTTAGCTTTCTTTTTCCAATTGTTTTGATCCTCTTCTGTGCAATAGGCATACATTTTTGGACGTAAGGCTATAAATTGTTGCATTAATTTACCGCCCAATTCGTCTTTCATTAGTCCTAATACAGCTTTATTTTTCTGAGGCATGTTGTAAACATTGTCCGAGCAGAAATTACTAGTATCAAATTTTTCAATATTGTTTAACATATCTTTATAAATATCATCTGTTTCTATTAATAATACAAAACTATCGGTATCACAATAGCATAAAGCAACTCGTTCACCATACTTTGGTTTTAAGTACTCATAAAAAAAATTGTACATGAGTAATTTTGATAAGTCTAATACTGCAAAACCCACATATATTGGTTTATTGTATATAACTTTAAGTTTTTCAAATTGAATTGCACACAAGTTTTCATTAAATATCGAGACGCTTTTCACATTTGGTTTTGCGAGAAGCGATTCAGCACCGGGTTTACGTCCAATATTCTCCCAATGATTAACAAGTTTTATGTCAACACGCTTATCTATGCTCTCCATTGTTTTACCAAAGATGGCATTGTTTAAAAGTTTAAAAAAATCCTTTTCGAAATCATTCTTCGCAGATTGTCGCAATATTGTGTTAAAATCCACATATTGTTTTAACCAATCAGACTGTTTAAACTGAATTATTCTATGTATTTTTTTAATTTTAAGATTATGTTTCAACGCCTGCTTTAAATTACGGTAATGAATAACATATTTACTCTTATCATATAAATTTGGAATAAGTTTTGGATTTTTAAATTTTGAATTTGGTGGTATTATACTCTCAGCCAAAAATGGTAAATCGTTGTGTGAAGAATGTAGCAATTTAGGATATTCAATATCAGCTTCAATAAAATAGCCAACTGAGGAATTATCATCAATTATAGTTACGTCAAAGTTTAAAATTTCATCTTCGTTTAACCATCGAAATCCACCGTAAGGTATACATTGGGATAATGCCCACCCGTACAGATTATTCGCATCCCAATATGTTAAATATGTGCTCGGATTATTTGAATTATATTCCCGCATGTATTTATTGTTTGCTTTCACATATCGCAAAAAGGCTTGACAAATACCCCCACGTATACCTTTTTGAATGAAATGGTGCATGTCTATATCAGTAATTAATTCTAATTCTATACAAGTCATTTTTAACATGGCATCCCAACTTAACCCTGGAGCTGTATAGTAGTGGGCAGGGTCGAGTTTATAAGTTTTCATACACACATTACGGAATTGTTCGAAAATATCTGTGAGCAATAATACATCTGTTTTGCAATACAAATCAGAATAATCTCTCAAAGTTTTACACTTAAACACGTTCCATACAGTCTTTGCATGGTTATATTCATTTTCTGTTATGTTATAATTATTCATTAAATCATCAAAAAAATTTTTATGTGGAAGTACAGCCTCATTTAGTTTCTCGAATGAGTCCATATATTTATATGGGAAAACCCCCTTTCTACGCAGTAATTTAAAGTGTTCATCTTCGGAAAAATATTTTCGCACTTCAACACATTGCTCATCCGTTAAATTATTCGCTAGCTTCTCCAACGAACTCGCCATAAACCGAAGCGAGTCCACAAATCTTAATTTCATAAAAATTTTATTTTTCACCCCCATTTTATTGTCATACTCATCCACATATAAATGTTTTGTAAAAGAAATGTATTTTTCCTTGTTTTGCGGAATAATATCAATTTTTTCCTCATCACAGCCAAATTCTTTGATAAACATGTGAGCGTCATAGTTTGATAAATTATGAAAAAAAATTGGAATCATTTTTGATATTTTAAAATTAAGGTTACATTTAGAGTGAGCTACACCTCTAAATTTCCCAGTAAGATGATCATGATCTGCTACTCGATCTTCAGCTTTCAACACTTTATTACATATATGACATTCTGTAGCCGTATCAAATAAATATTGTTCGCTAGCAGTTAATTTTGTCATAGGTAGTACAACACTTAAATGCTTATTATATATTTGTCTCACATCGCCATACAGCTTATTACAAAATACTTTTGCACAGTCTTCCCCGGTGTATGTTACAAATTTTGACAGTGAATCATCAAATGAACACTTAATGTTGTATGCAAAACTATATGGAACGTGTTCGTGTGTTTTATTTGTATAGCTATTATTCGGATCTGGAGAGCATGTATCAATGGGTTTTAACAGTGACTCGAAATCTGCGTATACAACAAATGGTACACGCATTTGTCGCTCATAATTTTGAAATTTTAAAATATTGCCGGGAATCATATCTCCATTTTTATCTAATTTCATTTCCTCCGTTGGCATTATAGTATAAACTTTACTACAATCATTCGCCCGATGTTGTTCAAAGCCAGCTTGTGAACTAAAAAATGTTAGACATCCATCACATAAATATTTTTTGCTATGATGTGACGATATTTGACTCCTCACAAGTCGTGAGAAATCCTTTATCCACACATAGTGGCCTTTAACACCATCTTCTAAATATAATAAATTTATATGTTTCCCCCGAGTTTGATTTGTGTGGTAAATCGGACCCACTACATCATAATTTTTCGTCTTGTAATTATGTTCTAAACCATACACGTTAATTGAAACATTATTCATGAATTCGAATTTTGAAATGTTTTTAATTTTCATGGGGAATTCTAGTCCAGCATATTTTAAAACTTTTTTATAATGTGGGTATGATGATGTTTGGTGGGGGTCTTTAACATTGCCAAATAAAGCTGACATAACCGCCCACAAAAAACAAAATTCATCGCTATTTTGTACGTTCACAACAGCTTTTTTATTTCGAATTTGTTTAGGTAATTCTATAAATGATGAACCTCGAATTGGCTTATGTTTATTAATATTAAATTCTAGGTGAGATATTCCCCGTAATGTCCACCCAGAATCCCGTTCCTGAAATTCTTCACATTTTGTTTTTATAGTGGAGCACATATTATCATAAGCGTCAGAAAATTGATTCATACTAGGTGATACCTCTTGAAATTTAGAGTTAAAAGATTTTAATTCACCTGCTGGATTTTTTTCATTAATATAAAAACCAAATAATTCTAAATTAAATTTAACACCAGACTTATATGATTCTATGATTGTTTTAATCAATTCATTAATAATATGTTTATTGTCTTGTAAAAATTTGATAATATTAATTCCTGACCCGTTGATGCGGTAACTTGCAATTCGCTGTTTAAAACTGCTACAAATTTCCACTACATCTTGTTTGTATGGTTTGATAGTTTGTTGGAGATGCTTCTGCGATCTCAAGTGTCCAGCATACTTGCATTTTGTTGTAAACCCCTCATCGCATAGTGCACAATACAGGTTGGATTCCTGCTGTTGCTGTTGGACCTCTGCTAGCTTAATCTTTTTTATGGGTGGTGGTGCATTATTTTCCTTGTTTTCAGCATCTAAATTAAAAGTATAATTAATAAACTATTTTTTCCTCACAATTGTTAACTTACCGTTGTCGTTATGTTTATTTTTCATATGCCGTTTACGCGCATCATTACGTGTAAACGACATTGTACATAGTCCACAATTAAAGTTTGCCGTTCCGTCTCCATAACATACTTTCATATGTCGGAACAGATTATGTCTACTTGCAAAAGTTTTTTTACACTTCACACATTCAATCATTATTGTAGATTGTATAACACTTTATTGTTAACTGCCGGTGGCTCACTTATAACTGATAGCAATTAAACAGTAATGTGCTATTTATTATATTTTATTCAACGGAAGTGATAAGACATGTGAGTGAGTGAGATAAGCTATATACATTGGTCTAGAAAAAATTATGCTCTGGTTTTTTTCCAAATATTTTTTACACTTTTTCCTTATAAAATACGACATTTCTGATGTACGACATGTGATAAGACATGTGAGTGAGTGAGATAAGCCATATACATTGTTCTAGAAACAATTATACTTTGGGTTTTTTCCAAATATTTTTTACATGTAATACGTCATTTCCGACACATCTTCAAGACGTTTGTGATTAAAACGCCCTTATTCTTAATTTTTCTTAATCATCTTAATCTGTCTACCACCTGTTAATACCTTTACTACATATTATCTTTACTACCTGTTATTAATATTACCTGCTATCACCTTTACTATATATTACCTTTATCACCTGTTATTAATATTACCTGTTATCACCTTTACTACGTATCACCTGTACTACGTATTACCTTACTATTTTACTACGTATTACCTGTTATCGGCTACGTATCACCTGTACTACGTATTACCTTACTATTTTACTACGTATTACCTGTTATCGGCTACGTATCACCTGTACTACGTATTACCTTACTATTTTACTACGTATTACCTGTTATCACCTTTACTACAATATAGTATTAGACAAAGACAACCACAAATTTATGAATGAACTATCGCGTTCTCTCTCGCACTCATTGCTCTTATGCAGTAGCCACCGGGTGGATCCGCTAGAATGCCCCATCTTTCCCTACTAACGGTGTTTTGTATGAATTTGCATGCTTAAAACAGAATATTTATCTTGCTTTCACCAACATTAGCTATTATACACGACAGAAACATGAATATGACAGTTTATATATTTGAAAACAGCATTTTGTATGTTTTTGCAAGCTGAAAACAGCTATTTATCTTGATTTTGCAAACATAAGCCATTACACACGACAAATACATAAATATGACAGTTTAAATACTTGAAAACGGTCTTTTGTATGCTTTTGCATGCATAAAACAGCATTTTTATATTGCTTTCACCAACATTAGTTATTATACACGACAGAAACATGAATATGACACTTTAAATACTTGAAAACGGTGTTTTGTATGCTTTTGCATGCTTTAACTAGCATTTTTATCTTGCTTTCACCAACATTAGCTATTATACACGACAGAAACATGAATATGACAGTTCAAATATTTGAAAACAGCATTTTGTATGTTTTTGCAAGCTGAAAACAGCTATTTATCTTGATTTTGCAAACATAAGCCATTACACACGACATATACATGAATATGACAGTTTAAATACTTGAAAACGGTGTTTTGTATGCTTTTGCATGCTTAAAAGTGCATTTTTATCTTGCTTTCACCAACATTAGCTATTATACATGACAGAAACATGAATATGACAGTTTAAATACTTGAAAACGGTGTTTTGTATGCTTTTGCATGCTTAAAACAGCATATTTATCTTGCTTTCACCAAAATTAGCTATTATACACGACAGAAAAATGAATATGACAGTTTAAATACTTGAAAACGGTGTTTTGTATGCTTCTGCATGCTTAAAACAGCATATTTATCTTGCTTTCACCAACATTAACTATTATAAACGACAGAAACATGAATTTGACAGTTTAAATACTTGAAAACGGTGTTTAGTATGCTTTTGCATGCATAAAACAGCATTTTTATATTGCTTTCACCATATTTTATCTTGATCTTGCAAACATAAGCCATTACACACGACATATACATTAATATGACAGTTTAAATACTTGAAAACGGTGTTTTGTATGCTTTTGCATGCTTTAACCAGCATTTTTATCTTGCTTTCACCAACATTTGCTATTATACACGACAGAAACATGAATATGACAGTTTAAATATTTGAAAACAGCATTTTGTATGTTTTTGCAAGCAGAAAACAGCTTTTTATCTTGATTTTTGCAAACATAAGCCATTACACACGACATATACATGAATATGACAGTTTAAATACTTGAAAACGGTGTTTTGTATGCTTTTGCATGCTTAAAAGTGCATTTTTATCTTGCTTTCACCAACATTAGCTATTATACACGACAAAAACATGAACATGACAATTTAAAAACTTGAAAACAGCATTTTGTATGTTTTTGCAAGCTGAAAACAGCTATTTTATCTTGATTTTGCAAACATAAGCCATTACACACGACATATACATGAATATAACAGTTTAAATACTTGAAAACGGTGTTAGGTATGCTTTTGCATGCTTGAAACAGCATTTTTATATTGCTTTCACCAACATTAGCTATTATACACGACAGAAACATGAATATGGCACTTTAAATACTTGAAAACGGTGTTTTGTATGCTTTTACATGCTTTAACCAGCATTTTTATCTTGCTTTCACCAACATTAGCTATTATACACGACAGAAACATGGATATGACAGTTTAAATACTTGAAAACAGCATTTTGTATGTTTTTGCAAGCTGGAAACAGCTATTTTATCTTGATTTTGCAAACATAAGCCATTACACACGACATATACATGAATATGACAGTTTAAATACTTGAAAACGGTGTTTAGTATGCTTTTGCATGCATAAAACAGCATTTTTATATTGCTTTCACCAACATTAGCTTTATACACGACAGAAACATGAATATGACACTTTAAATACTTGAAAACGGTGTTTTGTATACTTTTGCATGCTTTAACCAGCATTTTTATCTTGCTTTCACCAACATTAGCTATTATACACGACAGAAACATGAATACGATAGTTTAAATATTTGAAAACAGCATTTTGTATGTTTTTGCAAGCTGAAAACAGCTATTTATCTTGATTTTGCAAACATAAGCCATTTCACACGACATATACATGAATATGACAGTTTAAATACTTGAAAACGGTGTTTTGTATGCTTTTGCATGCTTAAAAGTGCATTTTTATCTTGCTTTCACCAACATTAGCTATTATACACGACAAAAACATGAACATGACAATTTAAAAACTTGAAAACAGCATTTTGTATGTTTTTGCTAGCTGAAAACAGCTATTTTATCTTGATTTTGCAAACATAAGCCATTACACACGACATATACATGAATATAACAGTTTAAATACTTGAAAACGGTGTTTTGTATGCTTTTGCATGCTTAAAACAGCATTTTTATATTGCTTTCACCAACATTAGCTATTATACACGACAGAAACATGAATATGACACTTTAAATACTTGAAAACGGTGTTTTGTATGCTTTTGCATGCTTTAACCAGCATTTTTATCTTGCTTTCACCAACATTAGCTATTATACACGACAGAAACATGAATATGACAGTTTAAATACTTGAAAACAGCATTTTGTATGTTTTTGCAAGCTGAAAACAGCTATTTTATCTTGATTTTGCAAACATAAGCCATTACACACGACATATACATGAATATGATAGTTTAAATACTTGAAAGCGGTGTTTTGTATGCTTTCGCATGCTTAAAACTGCATTTTTATCTTGCTTTCACCAACATTAGCTATTATACACGACAAAAACATGAACATGACAATTTAAAAACTTGAAAACAGCATTTTGTATGTTTTTGCAAGCTGAAAACAGCTATTTTATCTTGATTTTGCAAACATAAGCCATTACACACGACATATACATGAATATAACAGTTTAAATACTTGAAAACGGTGTTTTGTATGCTTTTGCATGCTTGAAACAGCATTTTTATATTGCTTTCACCAACATTAGCTATTATACACGACAGAAACATGAATATGGCACTTTAAATACTTGAAAACGGTGTTTTGTATGCTTTTACATGCTTTAACCAGCATTTTTATCTTGCTTTCACCAACATTAGCTATTATACACGACAGAAACATGGATATGACAGTTTAAATACTTGAAAACAGCATTTTGTATGTTTTTGCAAGCTGGAAACAGCTATTTTATCTTGATTTTGCAAACATAAGCCATTACACACGACATATACATGAATATGACAGTTTAAATACTTGAAAACGGTGTTTAGTATGCTTTTGCATGCATAAAACAGCATTTTTATATTGCTTTCACCAACATTAGCTTTATACACGACAGAAACATGAATATGACACTTTAAATACTTGAAAACGGTGTTTTGTATGCTTTTGCATGCTTTAACCAGCATTTTTATCTTGCTTTCACCAACATTAGCTATTATACACGACAGAAACATGAATATGATAGTTTAAATATTTGAAAACAGCATTTTGTATGTTTTTGCAAGCTGAAAACAGCTATTTATCTTGATTTTGCAAACATAAGCCATTTCACACGACATATACATGAATATGACAGTTTAAATACTTGAAAACGGTGTTTTGTATGCTTTTGCATGCTTAAAAGTGCATTTTTATCTTGCTTTCACCAACATTAGCTATTATACACGACAAAAACATGAACATGACAATTTAAAAACTTGAAAACAGCATTTTGTATGTTTTTGCTAGCTGAAAACAGCTATTTTATCTTGATTTTGCAAACATAAGCCATTACACACGACATATACATGAATATAACAGTTTAAATACTTGAAAACGGTGTTTTGTATGCTTTTGCATGCTTAAAACAGCATTTTTATATTGCTTTCACCAACATTAGCTATTATACACGACAGAAACATGAATATGACACTTTAAATACTTGAAAACGGTGTTTTGTATGCTTTTGCATGCTTTAACCAGCATTTTTATCTTGCTTTCACCAACATTAGCTATTATACACGACAGAAACATGAATATGACAGTTTAAATACTTGAAAACAGCATTTTGTATGTTTTTGCAAGCTGAAAACAGCTATTTTATCTTGATTTTGCAAACATAAGCCATTACACACGACATATACATGAATATGACAGTTTAAATACTTGAAAGCGGTGTTTTGTATGCTTTCGCATGCTTAAAACTGCATTTTTATCTTGCTTTCACCAACATTAGCTATTATACACGACAGAAACATGAATATGACAGTTTAAATACTTGAAAACGGTGTTTTGTATGCTTTTGCATGCTTTAACCAGCATTTTTATTTTGCTTTCACCAACATTAGCTATTATACACGACAGAAACATGAATATGACAGTTTAAATACTTGAAAACAGCATTTTGTATGTTTTTGCAAACTAAAAACAGCTATTTTATCTTGATTTTGCAAACAGAAACATGAATATGACACTTTAAGTACTTGAAAACGGTGTTTTGTATGCTTTTGCATGCTTTAACCAGCTTTTTTATCTTGCTTTCACAAACATTAGCTATTATACACGACAGAAACATGAATATGACAGTTTATATATTTGAAAACAGTATTTTGTATGATTTTTCAAGCTGAAAACAGCTATTTATCTTGATTTTGCAAACATAAGCCATTACACACGACATATACATAAATATGACAGTTTAAATACTTGAAAACGGTCTTTTGTATGCTTTTGCATGCATAAAACAGCATTTTTATATTGCTTTCACCAACATTAGTTATTATACACGACAGAAACATGAATGTGACACTTTAAATACTTGAAAACGGTGTTTTGTATGCTTTTGCATGCTTTAACTAGCATTTTTATCTTGCTTTCACCAACATAAGCTATTATACACGACAGAAACATGAATATGACAGTTCAAATATTTGAAAACAGCATTTTGTATGTTTTTGCAAGCTGAAAACAGCTATTTATCTTGATTTTGCAAACATAAGCCATTACACACGACATATACATGAATATGACAGTTTAAATACTTGAAAACGGTGTTTTGTATGCTTTTGCATGCTTAAAAGTGCATTTTTATCTTGCTTTCACCAACATTAGCTATTATACATGACAGAAACATGAATATGACAGTTTAAATACTTGAAAACGGTGTTTTGTATGCTTTTGCATGCTTAAAACAGCATATTTATCTTGCTTTCACCAAAAATTAGCTATTATACACGACAGAAAAATGAATATGACAGTTTAAATACTTGAAAACGGTGTTTTGTATGATTCTGCATGCTTGAAATAGCATATTTATCTTGCTTTCACCAACATTAACTATTATAAACGACAGAAACATGAATTTGACAGTATAAATACTTGAAAACGGTGTTTAGTATGCTTTTGCATGCATAAAACAGCATTTTTATATTGCTTTCACCATATTTTACCTTGATCTTGCAAACATAAGCCATTACACACGACATATACATTAATATGACAGTTTAAATACTTGAAAACGGTGTTTTGTATGCTTTTGCATGCTTTAACCAGCATTTTTATCTTGCTTTCACCAACATTTGCTATTATACACGACAGAAACATGAATATGACAGTTTAAATATTTGAAAACAGCATTTTGTATGTTTTTGCAAGCAGAAAACAGCTTTTTATCTTGATTTTTGCAAACTAAAGCCATTACACACGACATATACATGAATATGACAGTTTAAATACTTGAAAACGGTGTTTTGTATGCTTTTGCATGCTTAAAAGTGCATTTTTATCTTGCTTTCACCAACATTAGCTATTATACACGACAAAAACATGAACATGACAATTAAAAAACTTGAAAACAGCATTTTGTATGTTTTTGCAAGCTGAAAACAGCTATTTTATCTTGATTTTGCAAACATAAGCCATTACACACGACATATACATGAATATAACAGTTTAAATACTTGAAAACGGTGTTTTGTATGCTTTTGCATGCTTGAAACAGCATTTTTATATTGCTTTCACCAACATTAGCTATTATACACGACAGAAACATGAATATGACACTTTAAATACTTGAAAACGGTGTTTTGTATGCTTTTGCATGCTTTAACCAGCATTTTTATCTTGCTTTCACCAACATTAGCTATTATACACGACAGAAACATGGATATGACAGTTTAAATACTTGAAAACAGCATTTTGTATGTTTTTGCAAGCTGGAAACAGCTATTTTATCTTGATTTTGCAAACATAAGCCATTACACACGACATATACATGAATATGACAGTTTAAATACTTGAAAACGGTGTTTAGTATGCTTTTGCATGCATAAAACAGCATTTTTATATTGCTTTCACCAACATTAGCTATTATACACGACAAAAACATGAACATGACAATTTAAAAACTTGAAAACAGCATTTTGTATGTTTTTGCATGCTTTAACCAGCATTTTTATCTTGCTTTCACCAACATTAGCTATTATACACGACAGAAACATGAATATGACAGTTTAAATACTTGAAAACAGCATTTGTATGTTTTTGCAAGCTGAAAACAGCTATTTTATCTTGATTTTGCAAACAGAAACATGAATATGACACTTTAAATACTTAAAAACGGTGTTTTGTATGCTTTTGCATGCTTTAACCAGCATTTTTATCTTGCTTTCACCAACATTAGCTATTATACACGACAGAAACATGAATATGACAGTTTAAATATTTGAAAACAGCATTTTGTATGTTTTTGCAAGCTGAAAACAGCTATTTATCTTGATTTTGCAAACATAAGCCATTACACACGACATATACATAAATATGACAGTTTAAATACTTGAAAACGGTCTTTTGCATGCATAAAACAGCATTTTTATATTGCTTTCACCAACATTAGCTATTATACACGACAGAAACATGAATATGACACTTTAAATACTTGAAAACGGTGTTTTGTATGCTTTTGCATGCTTAAAAGTGCATTTTTATCTTGCTTTCACCAACATTAGCTATTATACACGACAAAAACATGAACATGACAATTTAAAAACTTGAAAACAGCATTTTGTATGTTTTTGCTAGCTGAAAACAGCTATTTTATCTTGATTTTGCAAACATAAGCCATTACACACGACATATACATGAATATAACAGTTTAAATACTTGAAAACGGTGTTTTGTATGCTTTTGCATGCTTAAAACAGCATTTTTATATTGCTTTCACCAACATTAGCTATTATACACGACAGAAACATGAATATGACACTATACATACTTGAAAACGGTGTTTTGTATGGTTTTGCATGCTTTAACCAGCATTTTTATCTTGCTTTCACCAGCATTAGCTATTATACACGACAGAAACATGAATATGACAGTTTAAATACTTGAAAACAGCATTTTGTATGTTTTTGTAAGCTCAAAACAGCTATTTTATCTTGATTTTGCAAACAGAAACATGAATATGGCACTTTAAATACTTGAAAACGGTGTTTTGTATGCTTTTGCATGCTTTAACCAGCATTTTTATCTTGCTTTCACCAACATTTGCTATTATACACGACAGAAAAATGAATATGACAGTTTAAATATTTGAAAGCAGCATTTTGTATGTTTTTGCAAGCTGAAAACAGCTATTTATCTTGATTTTGCAAACATAAGCCATTACACACGACATATACATAAATATGACAGTTTAAATACTTGAAAACGGTGTTTTGTATGCTTTTGCATGCTTAAAACAGCATTTTTATATTGCTTTCACCAACATTAGCTATTATACACGACAGAAACATGAATATGACACTTTAAATACTTAAAAACGGTGTTTTGTATGTTTTTGCATGCTTTAACCAGCATTTTTATCTTGCTTTCACCAACATTAGCTATTATACACAACAGAAACATGAATATGACAGTTTAAATATTTGAAAACAGCATTTTGTATGTTTTTGCAAGCTGAAAACAACTATTTATCTTGATTTTGCAAACATAAGCCATTACACACGACATATACATTAATATGACAGTTTAAATACTTGAAAACGTTCTTTTGTATGCTTTTGCATGCTTTAAACAGCATTTTTATCTTGCTTTTACCAACATTAGCTATTATACACGACAGAAACATGAATATGACAGTTTAAATACTTGAAAACGGTGTTTTGTATGCTTTTGCATGCTTAAAACAGCATTTCTATCTTGCTTTCACCAACATTAGCTATTATACACGACAGAAACATGAATATGACAGTTTAAATACTTGAAAACAGCATTTTGTATGTTTTAGCAAGCTGAAAACAGCTATTTTATCTTGATTTTGCAAACATAAGCCATTACACACGACATATACATGAATATGACAGTTTAAATACTTGAAAACGGTGTTTTGTATGCTTTTGCATGCTTAAAATAGAATTTTTATCTTGCTTTCTCCAACATTAG
This sequence comes from Poecilus cupreus, assembly GCA_963942605.1. Taxonomy (NCBI): domain Eukaryota; kingdom Metazoa; phylum Arthropoda; class Insecta; order Coleoptera; family Carabidae; genus Poecilus; species Poecilus cupreus. The sequence continues at coordinate 56,734 of CAWWDY010002687.1, read as the reverse complement.
CTATTATACACGACAGAAACATGAATATGACACTTTAAATACTTGAAAACGGTGTTTTGTATGCTTTTGCATGCTTAAAACAGCATTTCTATCTTGCTTTCACCAACATTAGCTATTATACACGACAGGAACATGAATATGACAGTTTAAATACTTGAAAACAGCATTTTGTATGTTTTAGCAAGCTGAAAACAGCTATTTTATCTTGATTTTGCAAACATAAGCCATTACACACGACATATACATGAATATGACAGTTTCAATACTTGAAAACAGTGTTTTGTATGCTTTTGCATGCATAAAATAGCATTTTTATCTTGCTTTCTCCAACATTAGCTATTATACACGACAGAAACATGAATATGACACTTTAAAGACTTGAAAACGGTGTTTTGTATGCTTTTGCATGTTTTAACCAGCATTTTTATCTTGCTTTCACCAACACTAGCTATTATACACGACAGAAACATGAATATGACACTTTAAATACTTGAAAACGGTGTTTTGTATGCTTTTGCATGCTTTAACCAGCATTTTTATCTTGCTTTCACCAACACTAGCTATTATACACGACAGAAACATGAATATGACAGTTTAAATACTTGAAAACAGCATTTTGTATGTTTTTGCAAGCTGAAAACAGCTATTTTATCTTGATTTTGCAAACATAAGCCATTACACACGACATATACATGAATATGACAGTTTTAATACTTGAAAACGGTGTTTTGTATGCTTTTGCATGCTTAAAACTGCATTTTTATCTTGCTTTCACCAACAATAGCTATTATACACGACAAAAACTTGAACTTGACAATTTAAAAACTTGAAAACAGCATTTTGTATGTTTTTGCAAGCTGAAAACAGCTATTTTATCTTGATTTTGCATACATAAGCCATTACACACGACATATACATGAATATGACAGTTTAAATACTTGAAAACGGTGTTTTGTATGCTTTTGCATGCATAAAACAGCATTTTTATATTGCTTTCACCAACATTAGCTATTATACACGACAGAAACATGAATATGACACTTTAAATACTTGAAAACGGTGTTTTGTATGGTTTTGCATGCTTTAACCAGCATTTTTATCTTGCTATCACCAACATTAGCTATTATACACAACAGAAACATGAATATGACAGTTTAAATACTTGAAAACAGCATTTTGTATGTTTTTGCTAGCTGAAAACAGCTATTTGTCTTGATTTTGCAAACATAAGCCATTACACACGACATATACATAAATATGACAGTTTATATACTTGAAAACGGTGTTTTGTATGCTTTTGCATGCTTAAAACAGCATTTTTATCTTGCTTTCACCAACATTAGCTATTATACACGACAGAAACATGAATATGACAGTTTAAATACGTGAAAACAACATTTTGTATGTTTTTGCAAGCTGAAAACAGCTATTTTATATTGATTTTGCAAACATAAGCCATTAAACACGACATTTACATGAATATGACAGTTTAAATACTTGAAAACGGTGTTTTGTATGCTTTTGCATGCTTAAAATAGAATTTTTATCTTGCTTTCTCCAACATTAGCTATTATACACGACAGAAACATGAATATGAGAGTTTAAATACTTGAAAACGGTGTTTTGTATGCTTTTGCATGCTTAAAACAGCATTTTTATATTGCTTTTACCAACATTAGCTATTATACACTACAGAAACATGAATATGACAGTTTGAATACTTGAAAACAGCATTTTGTATGTTTTTGCTAGCTGAAAACAGCTATTTTATCTTGATTTTGCAAACATAAGCCATTACACACAACATATACATGAATATGACAGTTTAAATACTTGAAAACGGTGTTTTGTATGCTTTTGCATGCTTAAAACCGCATATTTATCTTGCTTTCACCAACATTAGCTATTATACATGACAGAAACTTGAATATGACAGTCTAAATACTTGAAAACAGCATTTTGTATGTTTTTGCAAACTGAAAACAGCTATTTTATCTTGATTTTGCAAACATAAGCCATTACACACGACATATACATGAATATGACAGTTTAAATACTTGAAAACGATGTTTTGTATGCTTTTGCATTCTTAAAATAGAATTTTTATCTTGCTTTCTCCAACATTAGCTATTATACACGACAGAAACATGAATATGACAGTTTAAATACTTGAATACGTTGTTTTGTATGCTTTTGCATGCTTAAAACAGCATTTTTATATTGCTTTCACCAACATTAGCTATTATACACTACAGAAGCATGAATATGACAGTTTGAATACTTGAAAACAGCATTTTGTATATTTTTGCTAGCTGAATACAGCTATTTTATCTTGATTTTGAAAACATAAGCCATTACACACAACATATACATGAATATGACAGTTTAAATACTTGAAAACGGTGTTTTGTATGAATTTGCATGCTTAAAACAGAATATTTATCTTGCTTTCACCAGCATTAGCTATTATACACGACAGAAACATGAATATGACAGTTTAAATACTTAAAAACTGTGTTTTGTATAATTTTGCATGCTTAAAACAGCATTTTTATCTTGCTTTCACCAACACTAGCTATTATACACGACAGAAACATGAATATGACAGTTTAAATACTTGAAAACAGCATTTTGTATGTTTTTGCAAGCTGAAAGCTGCTATTTTATCTTGATTTTGCAAACATAAGCCATTACACACGACATATACATGAATATGACAGTTTAAATACTTGAAAACGGTGTTTAGTATGCTTTTGCATGCATAAAACAGCATTTTTATATTGCTTTCACCAACATTAGCTATTATACACGACAAAAACATGAACATGACAATTTAAAAACTTGAAAACAGCATTTTGTATGTTTTTGCAAGCTGAAAACAGCTATTTTATCTTGATTTTGCAAACATAATCCATTACACACGACATATACATGAATATAACAGTTTAAATACTTGAAAACGGTGTTTTGTATGCTTTTGCATGCTTAAAACAGCATTTTTATATTGCTTTCACCAACATTAGCTATTATACACGACAGAAACATGAATATGACACTATACATACTTGAAAACGGTGTTTTGTATGCTTTTGCATGCTTTAACCAGCATTTTTATCTTGCTTTCACCAACATTAGCTATTATACACGACAGAAACATGAATATGACAGTTTAAATACTTGAAAACAGCATTTTGTATGTTTTTGTAAGCTGAAAACAGCTATTTTATCTTGATTTTGCAAACAGAAACATGAATATGGCACTTTAAATACTTGAAAACGGTGTTTTGTATGCTTTTTCATGCTTTAACCAGCATTTTTATCTTGCTTTCACCAACATTTGCTATTATACACGACAGAAACATGAATATGACAGTTTAAATATTTGAAAACAGCATTTTGTATGTTTTTGCAAGCTGAAAACAGCTATTTATCTTGATTTTGCAAACATAAGCCATTACACACGACATATACATAAATATGACAGTTTAAATACTTGAAAACGGTGTTTTGTATGCTTTTGCATGCTTAAAACAGCATTTTTATATTGCTTTCACCAACATTAGCTATTATACACGACAGAAACATGAATATGACACTTTAAATACTTGAAAACGGTGTTTTGTATGTTTTTGCATGCTTTAACTAGCATTTTTATCTTGCTTTCACCAACATTAGCTATTATACACGACAGAAACATGAATATGACAGTTTAAATACTTGAAAACAGCATTTTGTATGTTTTTGCAAGCTGAAAACAGCTATTTTATCTTGATTTTGCAAACATAAGCCATTACACACGACATATACATGAATATGACAGTTTAAATACTTGAAAACGGTGTTTAGTATGCTTTTGCATGCATAAAACAGCATTTTTATATTGCTTTCACCAACATTAGCTATTATACACGACAAAAACATAAACATGGCAATTTAAAAAATTGAAAACAGCATTTTGTATGTTTTTGCAAGCTGAAAACAGCTATTTTATCTTGATTTTGCAAACATAAGCCATTACACACGACAAATACATGAATATAACAGTTTAAATACTTGAAAACGGTGTTTTGTATGCTTTTGCATGCTTAAAACAGCATTTTTATATTGCTTTCACCAACATTAGCTATTATACACGACAGAAACATGAATATGACACTTTAAATACTTGAAAACGGTGTTTTGTATGCTTTTGCATGCTTTAACCAGCATTTTTATCTTGCTTTCACCAACATTAGCTATTATACACGACAGGAACATGAATATGACAGTTTAAATACTTGAAAACAGCATTTTGTATGTTTTTGCAAGCTAAAAACAGCTATTTTATCTTGATTTTGCAAACAGAAACATGCATTTGACACTTTAAATACTTGAAAACGGTGTTTTTTATGCTTTTGCATGCCTTAACCAGCATTTTTATCTTGCTTTCACCAACATTAGCTATTATACACAACAGAAACATGAATATGACAGTTTAAATATTTGAAAACAGCATTTTGTATGTTTTTGCAAGCTGAAAACAACTATTTATCTTGATTTTGCAAACATAAGCCATTATACACGACATATACATTAATATGACAGTTTAAATACTTGAAAACGTTCTTTTGTATGCTTTTGCATGCTTTAAACAGCATTTTTATCTTGCTTTTACCAACATTAGCTATTATGCACGACAGAAACATGAATATGACAGTTTAAATACTTGAAAACGGTGTTTTGTATGCTTTTGCATGCTTAAAACAGCATTTCTATCTTGCTTTCACCAACATTAGCTATTATACACGACAGAAACATGAATATGACAGTTTAAATACTTGAAAACAGCATTTTGCATGTTTTAGCAAGCTGAAAACAGCTATTTTATCTTGATTTTGCAAACATAAGCCATTACACACGACATATACATGAATATGACAGTTTAAATACTTGAAAACGGTGTTTTGTATGCTTTTGCATGCTTAAAATAGAATTTTTATCTTGCTTTCTCCAACATTAGCTATTATACACGACAGAAACATGAATATGACACTTTAAATACTTGAAAACGGTGTTTTGTATGCTTTTGCATGCTTAAAACAGCATTTCTATCTTGCTTTCACCAACATTAGCTATTATACACGACAGAAACATGAATATGACAGTTTAAATACTTGAAAACAGCATTTTGTATGTTTTAGCAAGCTGAAAACAGCTATTTTATCTTGATTTTGCAAACATAAGCCATTACACACGACATATACATGAATATGACAGTTTCAATACTTGAAAACAGTGTTTTGTATGCTTTTGCATGCATAAAATAGCATTTTTATCTTGCTTTCACCAACAATAGCTATTATACACGACAAAAACTTGAACTTGACAATTTAAAAACTTGAAAACAGCATTTTGTATGTTTTTGCAAGCTGAAAACAGCTATTTTATCTTGATTTTGCATACATAAGCCATTACACACGACATATACATGAATATGACAGTTTAAATACTTGAAAACGGTGTTTTGTATGCTTTTGCATGCATAAAACAGCATTTTTATCTTGCTTTCACCAACACTAGCTATTATACACGACAGAAACATGAATATGACAGTTTAAATACTTGAAAACAGCATTTTGTATGTTTTTGCAAGCTGAAAACAGCTATTTTATCTTGATTTTGCAAACATAAGCCATTACACACGACATATACATGAATATGACAGTTTTAATACTTGAAAACGGTGTTTTGTATGCTTTTGCATGCTTAAAACTGCATTTTTATCTTGCTTTCACCAACAATAGCTATTATACACGACAAAAACTTGAACTTGACAATTTAAAAACTTGAAAACAGCATTTTGTATGTTTTTGCAAGCTGAAAACAGCTATTTTATCTTGATTTTGCATACATAAGCCATTACACACGACATATACATGAATATGACAGTTTAAATACTTGAAAACGGTGTTTTGTATGCTTTTGCATGCATAAAACAGCATTTTTATATTGCTTTCACCAACATTAGCTATTATACACGACAGAAACATGAATATGACACTTTAAATACTTGAAAACGGTGTTTTGTATGGTTTTGCATGCTTTAACCAGCATTTTTATCTTGCTATCACCAACATTAGCTATTATACACAACAGAAACATGAATATGACAGTTTAAATACTTGAAAACAGCATTTTGTATGTTTTTGCTAGCTGAAAACAGCTATTTGTCTTGATTTTGCAAACATAAGCCATTACACACGACATATACATAAATATGACAGTTTATATACTTGAAAACGGTGTTTTGTATGCTTTTGCATGCTTAAAACAGCATTTTTATCTTGCTTTCACCAACATTAGCTATTATACACGACAGAAACATGAATATGACAGTTTAAATACGTGAAAACAACATTTTGTATGTTTTTGTAAGCTGAAAACAGCTATTTTATCTTGATTTTGCAAACATAAGCCATTAAACACGACATTTACATGAATATGACAGTTTAAATACTTGAAAACGGTGTTTTGTATGCTTTTGCATGCTTAAAATAGAATTTTTATCTTGCTTTCTCCAACATTAGCTATTATACACGACAGAAACATGAATATGAGAGTTTAAATACTTGAAAACGGTGTTTTGTATGCTTTTGCATGCTTAAAACAGCATTTTTATATTGCTTTTACCAACATTAGCTATTATACACTACAGAAACATGAATATGACAGTTTGAATACTTGAAAACAGCATTTTGTATGTTTTTGCTAGCTGAAAACAGCTATTTTATCTTGATTTTGCAAACATAAGCCATTACACACAACATATACATGAATATGACAGTTTAAATACTTGAAAACGGTGTTTTGTATGCTTTTGCATGCTTAAAACCGCATATTTATCTTGCTTTCACCAACATTAGCTATTATACATGACAGAAACATGAATATGACAGTCTAAATACTTGAAAACAGCATTTTGTATGTTTTTGCAAACTGAAAACAGCTATTTTATCTTGATTTTGCAAACATAAGCCATTACACACGACATATACATGAATATGACAGTTTAAATACTTGAAAACGATGTTTTGTATGCTTTTGCATTCTTAAAATAGAATTTTTATCTTGCTTTCTCCAACATTAGCTATTATACACGACAGAAACATGAATATGACAGTTTAAATACTTGAATACGTTGTTTTGTATGCTTTTGCATGCTTAAAACAGCATTTTTATATTGCTTTCACCAACATTAGCTATTATACACTACAGAAGCATGAATATGACAGTTTGAATACTTGAAAACAGCATTTTGTATATTTTTGCTAGCTGAATACAGCTATTTTATCTTGATTTTGAAAACATAAGCCATTACACACAACATATACATGAATATGACAGTTTAAATACTTGAAAACGGTGTTTTGTATGAATTTGCATGCTTAAAACAGAATATTTATCTTGCTTTCACCAGCATTAGCTATTATACACGACAGAAACATGAATATGACAGTTTAAATACTTAAAAACTGTGTTTTGTATAATTTTGCATGCTTAAAACAGCATTTTTATCTTGCTTTCACCAACACTAGCTATTATACACGACAGAAACATGAATATGACAGTTTAAATACTTGAAAACAGCATTTTGTATGTTTTTGCAAGCTGAAAGCTGCTATTTTATCTTGATTTTGCAAACATAAGCCATTACACACGACATATACATGAATATGACAGTTTAAATACTTGAAAACGGTGTTTAGTATGCTTTTGCATGCATAAAACAGCATTTTTATATTGCTTTCACCAACATTAGCTATTATACACGACAAAAACATGAACATGACAATTTAAAAACTTGAAAACAGCATTTTGTATGTTTTTGCAAGCTGAAAACAGCTATTTTATCTTGATTTTGCAAACATAATCCATTACACACGACATGTACATGAATATAACAGTTTAAATACTTGAAAACGGTGTTTTGTATGCTTTTGCATGCTTAAAACAGCATTTTTATATTGCTTTCACCAACATTAGCTATTATACACGACAGAAACATGAATATGACACTATACATACTTGAAAACGGTGTTTTGTATGCTTTTGCATGCTTTAACCAGCATTTTTATCTTGCTTTCACCAACATTAGCTATTATACACGACAGAAACATGAATATGACAGTTTAAATACTTGAAAACAGCATTTTGTATGTTTTTGTAAGCTGAAAACAGCTATTTTATCTTGATTTTGCAAACAGAAACAACATGAATATGGCACTTTAAATACTTGAAAACGGTGTTTTGTATGCTTTTTCATGCTTTAACCAGCATTTTTATCTTGCTTTCACCAACATTTGCTATTATACACGACAGAAACATGAATATGACAGTTTAAATATTTGAAAACAGCATTTTGTATGTTTTTGCAAGCTGAAAACAGCTATTTATCTTGATTTTGCAAACATAAGCCATTACACACGACATATACATAAATATGACAGTTTAAATACTTGAAAACGGTGTTTTGTATGCTTTTGCATGCTTAAAACAGAATTTTATATTGCTTTCACCAACATTAGCTATTATACACGACAGAAACATGAATATGACACTTTAAATACTTGAAAACGGTGTTTTGTATGTTTTTGCATGCTTTAACTAGCATTTTTATCTTGCTTTCACCAACATTAGCTATTATACACGACAGAAACATGAATATGACAGTTTAAATACTTGAAAACAGCATTTTGTATGTTTTTGCAAGCTGAAAACAGCTATTTTATCTTGACTTTGCAAACATAAGCCATTACACACGACATATACATGAATATGACAGTTTAAATACTTGAAAACGGTGTTTAGTATGCTTTTGCATGCATAAAACAGCATTTTTATATTGCTTTCACCAACATTAGCTATTATACACGACAAAAACATAAACATGGCAATTTAAAAAATTGAAAACAGCATTTTGTATGTTTTTGCAAGCTGAAAACAGCTATTTTATCTTGATTTTGCAAACATAAGCCATTACACACGACATATACATGAATATAACAGTTTAAATACTTGAAAACGGTGTTTTGTATGCTTTTGCATGCTTAAAACAGCATTTTTATATTGCTTTCACCAACATTAGCTATTATACACGACAGAAACATGAATATAACACTTTAAATACTTGAAAACGGTGTTTTGTATGCTTTTGCATGCTTTAACCAGCATTTTTATCTTGCTTTCACCAACATTAGCTATTATACACGACAGGAACATGAATATGACAGTTTAAATACTTGAAAACAGCATTTTGTATGTTTTTGCAAGCTAAAAACAGCTATTTTATCTTGATTTTGCAAACAGAAACATGCATATGACACTTTAAATACTTGAAAACGGTGTTTTTTATGCTTTTGCATGCCTTAACCAGCATTTTTATCTTGCTTTCACCAACATTAGCTATTATACACAACAGAAACATGAATATGACAGTTTAAATATTTGAAAACAGCATTTTGTATGTTTTTGCAAGCTGAAAACAACTATTTATCTTGATTTTGCAAACATAAGCCATTACACACGACATATACATTAATATGACAGTTTAAATATTTGAAAACGTTCTTTTGTATGCTTTTGCATGCTTTAAACAGCATTTTTATCTTGCTTTTACCAACATTAGCTATTATGCACGACAGAAACATGAATATGACAGTTTAAATACTTGAAAACGGTGTTTTGTATGCTTTTGCATGCTTAAAACAGCATTTCTATCTTGCTTTCACCAACATTAGCTATTATACACGACAGAAACATGAATATGACAGTTTAAATACTTGAAAACAGCATTTTGCATGTTTTGCAAGCTGAAAACAGCTATTTTATCTTGATTTTGCAAACATAAGCCATTACACACGACATATACATGAATATGACAGTTTAAATACTTGAAAACGGTGTTTTGTATGCTTTTGCATGCTTAAAATAGAATTTTTATCTTGCTTTCTCCAACATTAGCTATTATACACGACAGAAACATGAATATGACACTTTAAATACTTGAAAACGGTGTTTTGTATGCTTTTGCATGCTTAAAACAGCATTTCTATCTTGCTTTCACCAACATTAGCTATTATACACGACAGAAACATGAATATGACAGTTTAAATACTTGAAAACAGCATTTTGTATGTTTTAGCAAGCTGAAAACAGCTATTTTATCTTGATTTTGCAAACATAAGCCATTACACACGACATATACATGAATATGACAGTTTCAATACTTGAAAACAGTGTTTTGTATGCTTTTGCATGCATAAAATAGCATTTTTATCTTGCTTTCTCCAACATTAGCTATCATACACGACAGAAACATGAATATGACACTTTAAATACTTGAAAACAGTGTTTTGTATGCTTTTGCATGTTTTAACCAGCATTTTTATCTTGCTTTCACCAACACTAGCTATTATACACGACAGAAACATGAATATGACACTTTAAATACTTGAAAACGGTGTTTTGTATGCTTTTGCATGCTTTAACCAGCATTTTTATCTTGCTTTCACCAACACTAGCTGTTATACACGACAGAAACATGAATATGACAGTTTAAATACTTGAAAACAGCATTTTGTATGTTTTTGCAAGCTGAAAACAGCTATTTTATCTTGATTTTGCAAACATAAGCCATTACACACGACATATACATGAATATGACAGTTTTAATACTTGAAAACGGTGTTTTGTATGCTTTTGCATGCTTAAAACTGCATTTTTATCTTGCTTTCACCAACAATAGCTATTATACACGACAAAAACATGAACATGACAATTTAAAAACTTGAAAACAGCATTTTGTATGTTTTTGCAAGCTGAAAACAGCTATTTTATCTTGATTTTGCATACATAAGCCATTACACACGACATATACATGAATATGACAGTTTAAATACTTGAAAACGGTGTTTTGTATGCTTTTGCATGCATAAAACAGCATTTTTATATTGCTTTCACCAACATTAGCTATTATACACGACAGAAACATGAATATGACACTTTAAATACTTGAAAACGGTGTTTTGTATGGTTTTGCATGCTTTAACCAGCATTTTTATCTTGCTATCACCAACATTAGCTATTATACACAACAGAAACATGAATATGACAGTTTAAATACTTGAAAACGGTGTTTTGTATGCTTTTGCATGCTTAAAACAGCATTTCTATCTTGCTTTCACCAACATTAGCTATTATACACGACAGAAACATGAATATGACAGTTTAAATACTTGAAAACAGCATTTTGCATGTTTTAGCAAGCTGAAAACAGCTATTTTATCTTGATTTTGCAAACATAAGCCATTACACACGACATATACATGAATATGACAGTTTAAATACTTGAAAACGGTGTTTTGTATGCTTTTGCATGCTTAAAATAGAATTTTTATCTTGCTTTCTCCAACATTAGCTATTATACACGACAGAAACATGAATATGACACTTTAAATACTTGAAAACGGTGTTTTGTATGCTTTTGCATGCTTAAAACAGCATTTCTATCTTGCTTTCACCAACATTAGCTATTATACACGACAGAAACATGAATATGACAGTTTAAATACTTGAAAACAGCATTTTGTATGTTTTAGCAAGCTGAAAACAGCTATTTTATCTTGATTTTGCAAACATAAGCCATTACACACGACATATACATGAATATGACAGTTTCAATACTTGAAAACAGTGTTTTGTATGCTTTTGCATGCATAAAATAGCATTTTTATCTTGCTTTCTCCAACATTAGCTATCATACACGACAGAAACATGAATATGACACTTTAAATACTTGAAAACAGTGTTTTGTATGCTTTTGCATGTTTTAACCAGCATTTTTATCTTGCTTTCACCAACACATGCTATTATACACGACAGAAACATGAATATGACACTTTAAATACTTGAAAACGGTGTTTTGTATGCATTTGCATGCTTTAACCAGCATTTTTATCTTGCTTTCACCAACACTAGCTGTTATACACGACAGAAACATGAATATGACAGTTTAAATACTTGAAAACAGCATTTTGTATGTTTTTGCAAGCTGAAAACAGCTATTTTATCTTGATTTTGCAAACATAAGCCATTACACACGACATATACATGAATATGACAGTTTTAATACTTGAAAACGGTGTTTTGTATGCTTTTGCATGCTTAAAACTGCATTTTTATCTTGCTTTCACCAACAATAGCTATTATACACGACAAAAACATGAACATGACAATTTAAAAACTTGAAAACAGCATTTTGTATGTTTTTGCAAGCTGAAAACAGCTATTTTATCTTGATTTTGCATACATAAGCCATTACACACGACATATACATGAATATGACAGTTTAAATACTTGAAAACGGTGTTTTGTATGCTTTTGCATGCATAAAACAGCATTTTTATATTGCTTTCACCAACATTAGCTATTATACACGACAGAAACATGAATATGACACTTTAAATACTTGAAAACGGTGTTTTGTATGGTTTTGCATGCTTTAACCAGCATTTTTATCTTGCTATCACCAACATTAGCTATTATACACAACAGAAACATGAATATGACAGTTTAAATACTTGAAAACAGCATTTTGTATGTTTTTGCTAGCTGAAAACAGCTATTTGTCTTGATTTTGCAAACATAAGCCGTTACACACGACATATACATAAATATGACAGTTTAAATACTTGAAAACGGTGTTTTGTATGCTTTTGCATGCTTAAAACAGCATTTTTATCTTGCTTTCACCAACATTAGCTATTATACACGACAGAAACATGAATATGACAGTTTAAATACGTGAAAACAACATTTTGTATGTTTTTGCAAGCTGAAAACAGCTATTTTATCTTGATTTTGCAAACATAAGCCATTAAACACGACATTTACATGAATATGACAGTTTAAATACTTGTAAACGGTGTTTTGTATGCTTTTGCATGCTTAAAATAGAATTTTTATCTTGCTTTCTCCAACATTAGCTATTATACACGACAGAAACATGAATATGAGAGTTTGAATACTTGAAAACGGTGTTTTGTATGCTTTTGCATGCTTAAAACAGCATTTTTATATTGCTTTTACCAACATTAGCTATTATACACTACAGAAACATGAATATGACAGTTTGAATACTTGAAAACAGCATTTTGTATGTTTTTGCTAGCTGAAAACAGCTATTTTATCTTGATTTTGCAAACATAAGCCATTACACACAACATATACATGAATATGACAGTTTAAATACTTGAAAACGGTGTTTTGTATGCTTTTGCATGCTTAAAACCGCATATTTATCTTGCTTTCACCAGCATTAGCTATTATACACGACAGAAACATGAATATGACAGTTTAAATACTTGAAAACAGCATTTTGTATGTTTTTGCAAGCTGAAATAGCTATTTATCTTGATTTTGCAAACATAAGCCATTACACACGACATATACATAAATATGGCAGTTTAAATACTTGAAAACGGTGTTTTGTATGCTTTTGCATGCTAAAAACAGCATTTTTATCTTGCTTTCACCAACATTAGCTATTATACACGACAGAAACATGAATATGACAGTCTAAATACTTGAAAACAGCATTTTGTATGTTTTTGCAAACTGAAAACAGCTATTTTATCTTGATTTTGCAAACATAAGCCATTACACACGACATATACATGAATATGACAGTTTAAATACTTGAAAACGATGTTTTGTATGCTTTTGCATGCTTAAAATAGAATTTTTATCTTGCTTTCTCCAACATTAGCTATTATACACGACAGAAACATGAATATGACAGTTTAAATACTTAAAAACTGTGTTTTGTATAATTTTGCATGCTTAAAACAGCATTTTTATCTTGCTTTCACCAACACTAGCTATTATACACGACAGAAACATGAATATGACAGTTTAAATACTTGAAAACAGCATTTTGTATGTTTTTGCAAGCTGAAAGCTGCTATTTTATCTTGATTTTGCAAACATAAGCCATTACACACGACATATACATGAATATGACAGTTTAAATACTTGAAAACGGTGTTTAGTATGCTTTTGCATGCATAAAACAGCATTTTTATATTGCTTTCACCAACATTAGCTATTATACACGACAAAAACATGAACATGACAATTTAAAAACTTGAAAACAGCATTTTGTATGTTTTTGCAAGCTGAAAACAGCTATTTTATCTTGATTTTGCAAACATAATCCATTACACACCACATATACATGAATATAACAGTTTAAATACTTGAAAACGGTGTTTTGTATGCTTTTGCATGCTTAAAACAGCATTTTTATATTGCTTTCACCAACATTAGCTATTATACACGACAGAAACATGAATATGACACTATACATACTTGAAAACGGTGTTTTGTATGCTTTTGCATGCTTTAACCAGCATTTTTATCTTGCTTTCACCAACATTAGCTATTATACACGACAGAAACATGAATATGACAGTTTAAATACTTGAAAACAGCATTTTGTATGTTTTTGTATGCTGAAAACAGCTATTTTATCTTGATTTTGCAAACAGAAACATGAATATGGCACTTTAAATACTTGATAACGGTGTTTTGTATGCTTTTGCATGCTTTAACCAGCATTTTTATCTTGCTTTCACCAACATTTGCTATTATACACGACAGAAACATGAATATGACAGTTTAAATATTTGTAAACAGCATTTTGTATGTTTTTGCAAGCTGAAAACAGCTATTTATCTTGATTTTGCAAACATAAGCCATTACACACGACATATACATAAATATGACAGTTTAAATACTTGAAAACGGTGTTTTGTATGCTTTTGCATGCTTAAAACAGCGTTTTTATATTGCTTTCACCAACATTAGCTATTATACACGACAGAAACATGAATATGACACTTTAAATACTTGAAAACGGTGTTTTGTATGTTTTTGCATGCTTTAACCAGCATTTTTATCTTGCTTTCACCAACATTAGCTATTATACACGACAGAAACATGAATATGACAGTTTAAATACTTGAAAACAGCATTTTGTATGTTTTTGCAAGCTGAAAACAGCTATTTTATCTTGATTTTGCAAACATAAGCCATTACACACGACATATACATGAATATGACAGTTTAAATACTTGAAAACGGTGTTTAGTATGCTTTTGCATGCATAAAACAGCATTTTTATATTGCTTTCACCAACATTAGCTATTATACACGACAAAAACATAAACATGGCAATTTAAAAAATTGAAAACAGCATTTTGTATGTTTTTGCAAGCTGAAAACAGCTATTTTATCTTGATTTTGCAAACATAAGCCATTACACACGACATATACATGAATATAACAGTTTAAATACTTGAAAACGGTCTTTTGTATGCTTTTGCATGCTTAAAACAGCATTTTTATATTGCTTTCACCAACATTAGCTATTATACACGACAGAAACATGAATATGACACTTTAAATACTTGAAAACGGTGTTTTGTATGCTTTTGCATGCTTTAACCAGCATTTTTATCTTGCTTTCACCAACATTAGCTATTATACACGACAGGAACATGAATATGACAGTTTAAATACTTGAAAACAGCATTTTGTATGTTTTTGCAAGCTAAAAACAGCTATTTTATCTTGATTTTGCAAACAGAAACATGCATATGACACTTTAAATACTTGAAAACGGTGTTTTTTATGCTTTTGCATGCTTTAACCAGCATTTTTTTCTTGCTTCCACCAACATTAGCTATTATACACAACAGAATCATGAATATGACAGTTTAAATATTTGAAAACAGCATTTTGTATGTTTTTGCAAGCTGAAAACAACTATTTATCTTGATTTTGCAAACATAAGCCATTACACACGACATATACATTAATATGACAGTTTAAATACTTGAAAACGTTCTTTTGTATGCTTTTGCATGCTTTAAACAGCATTTTTATCTTGCTTTTACCAACATTAGCTATTATACACGACAGAAACATGAATATGACAGTTTAAATACTTGAAAACGGTGTTTTGTATGCTTTTGCATGCTTAAAACAGCATTTCTATCTTGCTTTCACCAACATTAGCTATTATACACGACAGAAACATGAATATGACAGTTTAAATACTTGAAAACAGCATTTTGTATGTTTTAGCAAGCTGAAAACAGCTATTTTATCTTGATTTTGCAAACATAAGCCATTACACACGACATATACATGAATATGACAGTTTAAATACTTGAAAACGGTGTTTTGTATGCTTTTGCATGCATAAAACAGCATTTTTGTATTGCTTTCACCAACATTAGCTATTATACACGACAGAAACATGAATATGAAACTTTAAATACTTGAAAACGGTGTTTTGTATGGTTTTGCATGCTTTAACCAGCATTTTTATCTTGCTGTCACCAACATTAGCTATTATACACAACAGAAACATGAATATGACAGTTTAAATACTTGAAAACAGCATTTTGTATGTTTTTGCTAGCTGAAAACAGCTATTTGTCTTGATTTTGCAAACATAAGCCATTACACACGACATATACATGAATATGACAGTTTTAATACTTGAAAACGGTGTTTTGTATGCTTTTGCATGCTTAAAACTGCATTTTTATCTTGCTTTCACCAACAATAGCTATTATACACGACAATAACATGAACATGACAATTTAAAAACTTGAAAACAGCATTTTGTATGTTTTTGCAAACTGAAAACAGCTATTTTATCTTGATTTTGCATACATAAGCCATTACACACGACATATACATGAATATGACAGTTTAAATACTTGAAAACGGTGTTTTGTATGCTTTTGCATGCTTAAAATAGAATTTTTATCTTGCTTTCTCCAACATTAGCTATTATACATGACAGAAACATGAATATGACACTTTAAATACTAGAAAACGGTGTTTTGTATGCTTTTGCATGCTTAAAACAGCATTTCTATCTTGCTTTCACCAACATTAGCTATTATACACGACGGAAACATGAATATGACAGTTTAAATACTTGAAAACAGCATTTTGTATGTTTTAGCAAGCTGAAAACAGCTATTTTATCTTGATTTTGCAAACATAAGCCATTACACACGACATATACATGAATATGACAGTTTCAATACTTGAAAACAGTGTTTTGTATGCTTTTGCATGCATAAAATAGCATTTTTATCTTGCTTTCTCCAACATTAGCTATTATACACGACAGAAACATGAATATGACACTTTAAATACTTGAAAACGGTGTTTTGTATGCTTTTGCATGTTTTAACCAGCATTTTTATCTTGCTTTCACCAACACTAGCTATTATACACGACAGAAACATGAATATGACAATTTAAATACTTGAAAACGGTGTTTTGTATGCTTTTGCATGCTTTAACCAGCATTTTTATCTTGCTTTCACCAACACTAGCTATTATACACGACAGAAACATGAATATGACAGTTTAAATACTTGAAAACAGCATTTTGTATGTTTTTGCAAGCTGAAAACAGCTATTTTATCTTGATTTTGCAAACATAAGCCATTACACACGACATATACATGAATATGACAATTTTAATACTTGAAAACGGTGTTTTGTATGCTTTTGCATGCTTAAAACTGCATTTTTATCTTGCTTTCACCAACAATAGCTATTATACACGACAAAAACATGAACATGACAATTTAAAAACTTGAAAACAGCATTTTGTATGTTTTTGCAAACTGAAAACAGCTATTTTATCTTGATTTTGCATACATAAGCCATTACACACGACATATACATGAATATGACAGTTTAAATACTTGAAAACGGTGTTTTGTATGCTTTTGCATGCATAAAACAGCATTTTTGTATTGCTTTCACCAACATTAGCTATCATACACGACAGAAACATGAATATGAAACTTTAAATACTTGAAAACGGTGTTTTGTATGGTTTTGCATGCTTTAACCAGCATTTTTATCTTGCTGTCACCAACATTAGCTATTATACACAACAGAAACATGAATATGACAGTTTAAATACTTGAAAACAGCATTTTGTATGTTTTTGCTAGCTGAAAACAGCTATTTGTCTTGATTTTGCAAACATAAGCCATTACACACGACTTATACATAAATATGACAGTTTAAATACTTGAAAACGGTGTTTTGTATGCTTTTGCATGCTTAAAACAGCATTTTTATCTTGCTTTCACCAACATTAGCTATTATACACGACAGAAACATGAATATGACAGTTTAAATACGTGAAAACAACATTTTGTATGTTTTTGCAAGCTGAAAACAGCTATTTTATCTTGATTTTGCAAACATAAGCCATTACACACGACATATACATGAATATGACAGTTTAAATACTTGAAAACGGTGTTTTGTATGCTTTTGCATGCTTAAAATAGAATTTTTATCTTGCTTTCTCCAACATTAGCTATTATACATGACAGAAACATGAATATGACACTTTAAATACTTGAAAACGGTGTTTTGTATGCTTTTGCATGCTTAAAACAGCATTTCTATCTTGCTTTCACCAACATTAGCTATTATACACGACGGAAACATGAATATGACAGTTTAAATACTTGAAAACAGCATTTTGTATGTTTTAGCAAGCTGAAAACAGCTATTTTATCTTGATTTTGCAAACATAAGCCATTACACACGACATATACATGAATATGACAGTTTCAATACTTGAAAACAGTGTTTTGTATGCTTTTGCATGCATAAAATAGCATTTTTATCTTGCTTTCTCCAACATTAGCTATTATACACGACAGAAACATGAATATGACACTTTAAATACTTGAAAACGGTGTTTTGTATGCTTTTGCATGTTTTAACCAGCATTTTTATCTTGCTTTCACCAACACTAGCTATTATACACGACAGAAACATGAATATGACAATTTAAATACTTGAAAACGGTGTTTTGTATGCTTTTGCATGCTTTAACCAGCATTTTTATCTTGCTTTCACCAACACTAGCTATTATACACGACAGAAACATGAATATGACAGTTTAAATACTTGAAAACAGCATTTTGTATGTTTTTGCAAGCTGAAAACAGCTATTTTATCTTGATTTTGCAAACATAAGCCATTACACACGACATATACATGAATATGACAATTTTAATACTTGAAAACGGTGTTTTGTATGCTTTTGCATGCTTAAAACTGCATTTTTATCTTGCTTTCACCAACAATAGCTATTATACACGACAAAAACATGAACATGACAATTTAAAAACTTGAAAACAGCATTTTGTATGTTTTTGCAAACTGAAAACAGCTATTTTATCTTGATTTTGCATACATAAGCCATTACACACGACATATACATGAATATGACAGTTTAAATACTTGAAAACGGTGTTTTGTATGCTTTTGCATGCATAAAACAGCATTTTTATATTGCTTTCACCAACATTAGCTATTATACACGACAGAAACATGAATATGACACTTTAAATACTTGAAAACGGTGTTTTGTATGGTTTTGCATGCTATAACCAGCATTTTTATCTTGCTGTCACCAACATTAGCTATTATACACAACAGAAACATGAATATGACAGTTTAAATACTTGAAAACAGCATTTTGTATGTTTTTGCTAGCTGAAAACAGCTATTTGTCTTGATTTTGCAAACATAAGCCATTACACACGACATATACATAAATATGACAGTTTAAATACTTGAAAACGGTGTTTTGTATGCTTTTGCATGCTTAAAACAGCATTTTTATCTTGCTTTCACTAACATTAGCTATTATACACGACAGAAACATGAATATGACAGTTTAAATACGTGAAAACAACATTTTGTATGTTTTTGCAAGCTGAAAACAGCTATTTTATCTTGATTTTGCAAACATAAGCCACTAAACACGACATTTACATGAATATGACAGTTTAAATACTTAAAAACGGTGTTTTGTATGCTTTTGCATGCTTAAAATAGAATTATTATCTTGCTTTCTCCAACATTAGCTATTATACACGACAAAAACATGAATATGAGAGTTTAAATACTTGAAAACGGTGTTTTGTATGCTTTTGCATGCTTAAAACAGCATTTTTATATTGCTTTTACCAACATTAGCTATTATACACGACAGAAACATGAATATGACAGTCTAAATACTTGAAAACAGCATTTTGTATGTTTTTGCAAACTGAAAACAGCTAATTTATCTTGACTTTGCAAACATAAGCCATTACACACAACATATACATGAATATGACAGTTTAAATACTTGAAAACGGTGTTTTGTATGCTTTTGCATGCTTAAAACCGCATATTTATCTTGCTTTCACCAGCATTAGCTATTATACACGACAGAAACATGAATATGACAGTTTAAATACTTGAAAACAGCATTTTGTATGTTTTTGCAAGCTGAAATAGCTATTTATCTTGATTTTGCAAACATAAGCCATTACACACGACATATACATAAATATGGCAGTTTAAATACTTGAAAACGGTGTTTTGTATGCTTTTGCATGCTAAAAACAGCATTTTTATCTTGCTTTCACCAACATTAGCTATTATACACGACAGAAACATGAATATGACAGTCTAAATACTTGAAAACAGCATTTTGTATGTTTTTGCAAACTGAAAACAGCTAATTTATCTTGATTTTGCAAACATAAGCCATTACACACGACATATACATGAATATGACAGTTTAAATATTTGAAAACGATGTTTTGTATGCTTTTGCATGCTTAAAATAGAATTTTTATCTTGCTTTCTCCAACATTAGCTATTATACACGACAGAAACATGAATATGACAGTTTAAATACTTGAATACGGTGTTTTGTATGCTTTTGCATGCTTAAAACAGCATTTTTATATTGCTTTCACCAACATTAGCTATTATACACTACAGAAGCATGAATATGACAGTTTGAATACTTGAAAACAGCATTTTGTATATTTTTGCTAGCTGAATACAGCTATTTTATCTTGATTTTGAAAACATAAGCCATTACACACAACATATACATGAATATGACAGTTTAAATACTTGAAAACGGTGTTTTGTATGCATTTGCATGCTTAAAACTGAATATTTATCTTGCTTTCACCAGCATTAGCTATTATACACGACAAAAACATGAATATGACAGTTTAAATACTTGAAAACAGCATTTTGTATGTTTTTGCAAGCTGAAAGCTGCTATTTTATCTTGATTTTGCAAACATAAGCCATTACACACGACATATACATGAATATGACAGTTTAAATACTTGAAAACAGTGTTTTGTATGCTTTTGCATGAATAAAATAGCATTTTTATCTTGCTTTCTCCAACATTAGCTATTATACACGACAGAAACATGAATATGACAGTTTAAATACTTGAATACGGTGTTTTGTATGCTTTTGCATGCTTAAAACAGCATTTTTATATTGCTTTCACCAACATTAGCTATTATACACTACAGAAGCATGAATATGACAGTTTGAATACTTGAAAACAGCATTTTGTATATTTTTGCTAGCTGAATACAGCTATTTTATCTTGATTTTGAAAA
Organism: Poecilus cupreus; assembly: GCA_963942605.1. Taxonomy (NCBI): domain Eukaryota; kingdom Metazoa; phylum Arthropoda; class Insecta; order Coleoptera; family Carabidae; genus Poecilus; species Poecilus cupreus. The sequence continues at coordinate 35,141 of CAWWDY010002687.1, read as the reverse complement.
CATAAGCCATTACACACAACATATACATGAATATGACAGTTTAAATACTTAAAAACTGTGTTTTGTATAATTTTGCATGCTTTAAACAGCATTTTTATCTTGCTTTCACCAACACTAGCTATTATACACGACAGAAACATGAATATGACAGTTTAAAAACTTGAAAACAGCATTTTGTATATTTTTGCAAGCTGAAAGCTGCTATTTTATCTTGATTTTGCAAACATAAGCCATTACACACGACATATACATGAATATGACAGTTTAAATACTTGAAAACAGTGTTTTGTATGCTTTTGCATGAATAAAATAGCATTTTTATCTTGCTTTCTCCAACATTAGCTATTATACACGACAGAAACATGAATATGACACTTTAAATACTTGAAAACGGTGTTTTGTATGCTTTTGCATGCTTTAACCAGATTTTTTATCTTGCTTTCACCAACACTAGCTATTATACACGACAGAAACATGAATATGACAGTTTAAATACTTGAAAACGGTGTTTTGTATGCTTTTGTATGCGTAAAACAGCATTTTTATCTTGCTTTCACAAACATTAGCTATTATACACGACAGAAACATGAATATGACAGTTTAAATACTTGAAAACAGCATTTTGTATGTTTTTGCAAGCGGAAAACAGCTATTTTATCTTGATTCTGCAAACATAAGCCATTACAAACGACATATACATGAATATGACAGTTTAAATACTTGAAAACGGTGTTTTGTATGCTTTTGCAGGCATAAAACAGCATTTTTATATTGCTTTCACCAACATTAGCTATTATACACGACAGAAACATGAATATGACACTTTTAATACTCGAAAACGGTGTTTTGTATGCTTTTGCATGCTTTAACCAGCATTTTTATCTTGCTTTCACCAACATTAACTTTTATACACGACAGAAACATGAATATGACAGTTTAAATACTTGAAAACAGCATTTTGTATGTTTTTGCAAGCTGAAAACAGCTATTTATCTTGATTTTGCAAACATAAGCCATTACACACGACATATACATAAATATGACAGTTTAAATACTTGAAAACGGTGTTTTGTATGCTTTTGCTTGCTTAAAACAGCACTTTTATCTTGCTTTCACCAACATTAGCTATTATACACGACAGAAACATGAATATGACAGTTTAAATACTTGAAAACAGCATTTTGTATGTTTTTGCAAGCTGAAAACAGCTATTTTATCTTGATTTTGCAAACATAAGCCATTACACACGACATATACATGAATATGACAGTTTAAATACTTGAAAACGGTGTTTTGTATGCTTTTGCATGCTTAAAATAGAATTTTTATCTTGCTTTCTCCAACATTAGCTATTATACACGACAGAAACATGAATATGACAGTTTAAATACTTGAAAACGGTGTTTTGTATGCTTTTGCATGCTTAAAACAGCATTTTTATCTTGCTTTCACCAACATTAGCTATTATACACGACAAAACATGAATATGACAGTTTAAATACTTGAAAACAGCATATTGTATGTTTTTGCAAGCTGAAAACAGCTATTTTATCTCTATTTTGTAAACATAAGCCATTACACACGACATATACATGCATATGACAGTTTAAATACTTGAAAACGGTGTTTTGTATGCTTTTGCATGCTTAAAACAGCATTTTTATCTTGCTTTCACCAACCTTAGCTATTATACACGACAGAAACATGAATATGACAGTTTAAATACTTGAAAACGGTGTTCTGTATGCTTTTGCATGCTTAAAACAGCATTTTTATCTTGCTTCCACCAACATTAGCTATTATACACGACAGAAACATGTGTTACTATTACCCTGATGGTAATAACCAACCAACCCGGCTTGGTGCTTAATGAAAGCGCTTATCCTGGGTTTAGCCTCGGTTTCGCTCAGATGGAGACGGCGTGGTTTGACGAACGAACGCGAGATAAATCTCTGAAACTCGGTGGGCGCCAGTTGGTCAAGGGCGTAGACAGCTCAACTAAAGGGACCGACAACTTCGCAGGATAATGGTGGATGAGGGTAGTTAGCAGTAGGGATGCAATTAATCAGCGCAATTAACAATGTGTAATTATATTGAGATAAGTGAAACCACAATACAACTCGGACAACGTATGCCGTACGGCACTGGAACGTCCAATAATTGAGCAACAATATGATGGGACTGCCGGACGCGAAGGGTCGCCGTGAGTCGCGGTATTGGAAGGATTGCGGGCCCAAAAAATACCCAGAGTGAAGGCAGTGTAGCGCAACGACGTACTCGACGCGATGGTACCACCCTTTGAATACTTGGCGCAATTATTAAATATCAAGCAGTCCTTCGGACTATGGTCACACGCGCAACACAACGCGGTCGCAGTAAACAAGGTCTACGCTCAACAATAAAGTGGATTGGGCTGCCGCGTACACGTAAATGCATATAATTTGTCCCGGATTAACCATCGAATTACAATGATAAATATAACTGATATAAAGTGAAATAATCTTTAACATAAATGACAATAGCAAGCCGATGAATAACAGTAAATCAAAAAAAGGAAAAATTGGGATGCGCTTAGCTGAGATTTGGAGTTGCCCTGGTGTTGCACGGCTCGTCTGTCGGAAAGTGTCCGAAGGATTCCGAGTAGGCACGAAGTTACATCCGGACAAGATGGCGGCAACTGTGAGGCAAGGACCGAAGGTCGTGAGGATGGCACGTACTGTCTCACTCCAACTGATGAAGATCGCCAATTGTCCCTCAGAATATTGTACTGTCTTCAACAGCACCAGTACTGTTTGGCAAACCCAAACCAGCGGACGATCCACGGTGGTTGAGTCTCAATGACTCAATAATGAATGACTCAATGCGGAATTAATATTCGGATGTGAATAAATATTCGGACCCGAATAAATCGATCATAAATCAATAACCAATAAGTAGACATAAGCAAATAGCCTCTGATGGTATGCGGCTAAAAGGTTGTTTTAATACGCGTCAAGTGCATAAATCCGGACTAGCCGTAGAATAAACACAATATTCAACTGAGTGTGAATTTTATAATCCCAATAACTTGGTCTAGTTATCGTAATCCAAATACGAAAAACTAATAGCAAAAAACACAGCCTTGCGACTTGACTGAAAAACTATAAGTAACGGTTTTTTTTAAAACTCTCAGGAAAAATCAAGTAATTTCACGCATTACATTAACATTGAATTCAGCGTCGCTGATAAGTTCACACACCCTCGCCGTAGGCTTGCCTTTAAACAAGAATGTAAACCATGTAGTCTACCGAAACGAAAATAAGTGGTGAATGAAGACGCTGTACGATTGTCACGTGACATCTGTCACTGACAGCTGATGATCAAGGTGAACGAGTGAATCCGACAAGAATATGAATGATGAATAAATAATGAAATCATGAAGCTAAACGAGGTAAGTATTGAAATTAAGATTACTAATATGATAATTTAAAGGAACTAATAAAATTCACCAACTGTCAACAGGTAGGTTGCTAATAGAAGTAAATAATGACGCTAACTGTTTTTAGGATACCAGAAGTCGAGAATATGGAATGAAGTGATGAATCCTAAATCTAACCGTAACAAATCCCCCCTTTATTCCCATGAAGGAAAATTCCCCGAATTTCCTTCACAAGTAACCTACTAAACTAACTAACAAGTGAACTAATTACTAACTAGCTGTGAATTGATTTACTAAACTATGTGAATTACGTTTTTCACTAACTAATCATGAGCTACTTGGTCGCGCGGAGGTCCTTCCTTCAAATTTTTTACATGCCAAACTCCATCATCGCGCCCTTCGGCATCTACTAATTTGTAAATGAGATCAGATTTTTTTTGTTTTATAGTAAATGGTCCAACGTACTTCGGGGCGAGTTTCTGAGCATAATAGTCGGCTGCATTGGAAGGTTTAAAATTTCGACGCCAAACCACATCACAAACGTTATAATTTACTGGCCGTCTACGAAGGTTGTACTGTGTACGGCTACGCTCGTATTCGTGATCTAGGCGTTTTCGAACTTCGGCGTAGATTTTCTGGAAGCCGGTTTCTCGCGTTTTTCCTACCTTTTCGCGATCATACTCAACTTTCCCTTCGTCCTGAATCGCGTTACGTGAGTATTCAGAACCAGACATTATTTGTTCGCGCCCGAAATTAACATAAAATGGCGTGAAGCCAGTGACGTCGTGATAAAGAGTGCGAATCGCACAGGTAACTCGCGGTAAATACTTTGCCCAATCCCGATGGTTGTCCTTAACGTACGCGGCTAGCATGGTCTTGATTACTCTGTTTACGCGTTCCGTGGGATTGTTCTGGGGGTGGTACAATGCATTAAATAATAGTTTTACGTGGTAACGGTTACATAACTAACGAAATTCTCTACTTTTGAACTGTACTCCGTTATCACATACAATATACTGCGGTACACCATACACTAAAAACAAGTCGTTTTCTACATGTTTCAATATATTTGCCGAAGTCGCGCTTCGCAACGGAAACGTAAGTACGTACTTACTGTAAAAATCTGACACAACAAAAATGAATCTGTTTCCATTGCAGAATACCGGTAGAGGTCCCATCAAATCCATACTAATTAGTTGAAACGGACGATAGACTCGGGGCTTCGCACCCATTGGGCCCGGAGGAGCCTTCTGCACAGCCTTGTGCTCGATACACGTGACGCATCTTCTCACGAACGCGGCAACGTCACTACGCATCTTAGGCCAATAATAAGATTGTGCGAGCTTACGATAAGTTTTCAGCACGCCAGGATGGCCGGAAGTAGGTTCCCTATGAACCGACGTCAGAAGCTCTCGGCGCTTCTTCTTAGGCACGACTAACTTCCAGCAGTCATCCACGTCGCTTAAGTCAGGTATGATGGGATCAACATATTTAAATAATTTTCCGTTCTTTAGACACCACGATTTGTATTTTGCAGGCTTATTCTGTACGTTTTCTAACATGGATGTGTACCAGCGATCGGTGGACTCAGAGTCGGTGAGATTCGCTACACTAAATTATCCTTCCCCTTGCGATGTACCAATTCAAAATCAAACTGTTGTAGCCGAATCGCCCAGCGACATAATTTTCCCGTCGACTGATTAAAATTCATGAGCCATTGTAATGAGTGGTGGTGGTGACCATGAAATGCACACCTTCAAGATACGGTCGCAACTTCTCCAGCGCCCAGACTACAGCCAAACACTCGCGCTCAGTTGTATTATAATTTTAGTTAACGAACGGCTCAGATAACAGATTACTTTCTCTGCACCGCTCAGAGTTTGTGTCAAGACAGACCCCAAACCGTAAGCGCTAGCATCTGTCTGCACAACGAAAGGCTGAGTAAAATCCGGACATGTGAGTATTGGTGCAGCAACTAAATTATCGCGTAATAGATCGAACGATTGCTGGCACTCGTCTGTCCACACGAACAACTTACGCGACTTACGCGTCAGCTGACTCAGTGGCGCAACTATGGAGGAGAACGTAGGCACAAAACGCCGATACCAAGACGCCATACCTAGGAAGCTTCGAACTTCCCGAGCAGTCTTTGGCGTCGGTATCCTCAATATTGCCTCCACTTTCTCAGGATCCACTCTCAACCCCAAGTGATCCACAATATAACCGAGGTACTTGATTTGCGGACGACAAAACTGACTCTTGGTTTGACTAACGGTCAAGCCTGCTGCAATTAAACGACTAAATATCTTTTCCAATATTTCCATGTGCTGCGCGAACGTTTCCGATATGACAACAATGTCATCTAAGTAGACAAATACATATGGCTCGAGGTCGCATCCGAGAACGGTATCGATAAGCTTCTGCCAAGTAGCGGGTGCATTGGTCAAACCGAATGGCATACGTTTGAAATGGAATAGCCCACGTCCGGGAATTCTAAACGCAGTTATTTCTCGACTTTCTGCTTTTAACGGAATCTGCCAATACGCGCTTTTAATATCTAATGAACTAATGTATCTCGCTCCACGCAAACGGTCTAAAATGGCAGACACGTACGGAATAGGGTAAGCATTCTTTTTAGTTACCTTGTTCACCCGTCTAAAATCCACACAAAATCTATACGTTCCGTCTTTTTTAGGTATCATTAAGATTGGAGAGGACCACGGACTCGTCGACGGTTCGATGATGTCATCTCGGAGCATCTCATCCAGTGCGGTCTGAATGTGCTGCTGCATTACCGGAGATACTGGGTAATACCGTTGCCGAATTGGTTCTGAATTCTCCACCACTATCTCATGTGCAACTAAGTGAGTGCAACCTAACACTGACCCCATGATTTTCCACTGTTTCTCTAAAAATTGCTCTAAAATTAATTTTTCGTCGGGTTGTAGGTTAAACGAGGATGGGGAACACGAGTTCACGGATACCGGTTCGCTAGTAGAGAAATACCATTCATCACGCCTTAAATCTAGCACTATCCCCATGGATCGCCAAAAATCTAATCCCAGAATCAAGGTGTGACTGAACGACGGAACCACTAAAAACTTTATCAAACGTACCTTCTCTACCAGACGCGCGGGCACCGTTACGGAGCCCAAGCTCCCACAAACTTCACCATTCGCAATGCAAGCCGGCGAATCTTCCTCAGCTAACTCTACATTAAATTGTTTTATTATGTCCCAACCTTTTTTGCCTATGATCGAGCGAGACGCTCCTGAGTCTAATAATCCTATAAATTCTGTCCCAAAAATAGATATCTTCAAATAAGGTCGCTCATCTTGATTCAAATGCGAAAATATGTAATTTAATATAACCGATGTCTGTTCAAATTGTACTTGGCTGACTGTATTAAGTTCTGATGTGACCGATTTCATTGGAAGAAGGCGAGCACGGTCACTTACGGCCTTCCGTTGCTGTTTTCCGAACACTTTCTACAATTCCGTGTCGTGACTCCCAATTCCCCACATTTGAAACAATGAATACGTCGCGGTTCCTTACACTCCTTACTAATATGTCCCGTATATCTACAGTCCCAACACAACAGTTTCGTGGCATTACTGGCTCCAGGAGCAACAATATTGGTAGCGGCAAGACGTGAACTACTGCGCGGTCGTTGGTACGCTAAGTCAGTTTCAAGAGATTGACTGACCGTAGGGGGTGGCTTTAAGTTCTTGGTGCGCGTGTGGAGGGATTCTAATTGACCACAGAGCGTGTCAAGTTCCTCTACTGACTCAATTTCGCGGAGACCTAGACCAACTTGCAAATAAGGTAATAAGTTTCGACGTATTAACGTGATACGTTCGTGCTTCGGTGGACGAGTACGTAAACGTCTGAATAACCCTTCCATGCTAGCTATAAATATCGCGGCTCGTTCCTCACTACCTTGCGTCCTACTTCTAATTTCATCCCATAACGTAAATTCATAATCGCACGGTAAAAATGTGTCACGTAATGACTGCACTAATTCGTCCCAGCAATTGAGGTTGCGATACTTTGCGCGATACCATATTAACGCCTTTCCGGTGAACAACTCTACTGCAGACCGAAATAGTTGTTCCTTACTAATAGATCGTGCTACTCGTAACTCCTCAATCCTCTCAAGAAAATTTGACAGGTTTGACTCACCGTCGTACGTGATGTTCCATTTATGTACTGGATGATAGGTTGATAAACTGGGTGTGATCTCATTTCGCGGAAGAGGTGAACTCATTGCCGTCGCTAATCGCTCAAGTACATGCGCTAAATGATTACTGTCCGGTTGTGAAAGTACAGTTTCTGAACCGCGGGCTGCTTGTATGGCATTCGCGTCTAAAATTGTCGAATGATGTTCCGCTTCTATTTCCGTATCAGATCCCAACAACGATTGCTCATGTTCCGAAACTAAAATTACGGTAGCTTGTGTCGAGAACTTTTGTTTGGATTCTTTACCATACGTTTCGCATTGCTGAATTAATTGTGTTATTTTAGCGTTCTGTTCGGCAGTCGTTTCGCTAATACGCCCTAACCTCAATCTAACATGTGTCAAACGCGTGCGAAGTCTCACATAATCACTTTGATATCTATCCTTACTGAACTTCTCTAATAACTTCTTCAATTCCTCTAACTTTTGCTCACAAATAGCAATCTCAGAAATTAGATCTAAGGGGAGTGTACCGGATTCAATCTCAACTGGAACTTTACTACGATATTCAGATTGCAAACATTCGCTTAGGATTTTACGCTTTTCAGACGCTTTTCCGTCCGTCGTGATTCCACGTAACAAAAGCTCATACGATAATTCATCTGTCAACAAACGGTAACTATCCATACGTAATTCCATCTTAATAACTAACTCTAACCTAAACTAATTGTTCTAATTCTAGAATTGATGAATGATGTGATGACAAGAAATATGTGACGAACGCGCTGCTTTCTAGTAGCGCGATGCCACCGGGATTCCCTGAAAACAAATGAAGGGAGCCGGGAGCTCAATGGAGAAGGATAGGTTCGTTGAGTAAAACTCAAGAGTTCACAACACTCTTTATTACCTATCGCAAATACATAAAAAATGAATAGTAAATTAAAGCGTGGACCCCAACGCCTGGACCAATATTGTGGAGAAATAGAGTAAAGCAAAGAACTGAAGAAATAGATGCAGTTCCCTGGCCGCGGAACACCAACAGCTCGGGAGAAAAAAATGAAAGAAGAGAGAGTGAATATTCTCAGCTTCTAGCCGTGGACCACCAACAGCTCAGACCCAAGAAATATTCGAAGTCCCTGCCGTGGAGCACCAACAGCTTGGGGGAAGATACAAGAGTAGAAAAAAAACGAGAGCGGGTACTCTACAACTCTGACCGTGGAGCCCCGACAGTCTGAGACACAAGAAATACTCTAAGTACCTGGCCGTGGCCACCAACAGCTCAGGCGGAAAGCACAAGAAAAGAATGACAGTGAATATTCTAAGTCTCTATCCGTGGACGACCAACAGTTCGAGAACTCAAGAAATATTCGAAGTCTCTAGCTGTGGACACCAACAGCTTAGAGCAGAAATACAAAACAAGAGAATAAATCGCAAAATAACTCACCAGGAACACTTCTGTGGAAGACGGTTGACTCGAGTGGACACCAACTCGAATCTCGGCTAACTGATCACTGATAAACTGAGCCGTGTAACGTCGGCTTGTATACTCTTAATTCTTAATTAAACGGCTCTGTTCCGTAAGTTTTCAGACAGAGACAATCAAAACTTTGACCATTTTTGTCTAACAATTTCTATTAAATTTTATAACAAGTTCTGCTGATTTTAAAAGCAAAAATACATGACATGAACTACATTTACAGTGTATCGCCGTGTTACATATAAATTTGAAATTAGATCGTGAACTAAACCATATCCAGGCGGCGCTGGCGTCAGCCGGCAGTGTCAGGCGGTAGCTGTCAAAGTGTAAACAAACACGTGAATGTCATTACAGAAAAGCAAAGAAAATCATAACAATTGAACTTACAGGTAAGTTACAGCTTACAACAATGTACAAATACTCATAATTCAATATTTCAGGTACAAAGTAAACCAGGAATAATACAATTGAATGAAATACATTTCCAACGTAAAGATAACCAACAAAATGAATCAAATATTCACAGGTACGTATTCAGTCTCACAGATTACAATTATTAACATATGTTGTTTCAGGTACAAATGAAATAATATGAACAATATAACCAAAACATGTGTCAAGAAATAATTACAAAATACATGTCTAGAAAAATGCAAAATATACAAGAAATCAAGAACTTGGTTAGCGTAGTAAGAGTTGATGTGATGTTCGCAAAGCATGAAGTAAACTCGTGCAAAAAAAAACTACAGAGACCTGGGCGAAACATCACAAATAACAACATGAACTAAGAAAACTGAAAGAGGTACTGAATGATTCAATAGCGTCCGAGAAGGCAAACTTAACCAACGCGATGCGCAACGCCATGCCCCATGTTTAGGGCGTCAATTTGTTACTATTACCCTGATGGTAATAACCAACCAACCCGGCTTGGTGCTTAATGAAAGCGCTTATCCTGGGTTGAGCCTCGGCTTCGCTCAGACGGAGACGGCGTGGTTCGACGAACGAACGCGAGATAAATCTCTGAAACTCAGTGGGCGCCAGTTGGTCAAGGGCGTCGACAGCTCAACTAAAGGGACCGACAACTTCGCAGGATAATGGTGGATGAGGGCAGTTAGCAGTAGGGATGCAATTAATTAGCGCAATTAACAATATGTAATTATATTGAGATAAGTGAAACCACAATACAACTCGGACAACGTATGCCGTACGGCACTGGAACGTCCAATAATTGAGCAACAATATGATGGGACTGCCGGACGCGAAGGGTCGCCGTGAGTCGCGGTATCGGAAGGATTGCGGGCCCAAAAAATACCCAGAGTGAAGGCAATGTAGCGCAACGACGTACTCGACGCGATGGTACCACCCTTTGAATACTTGGCGCAATTATTAAATATAAAGCAGTCCTTCGGACTATGGTCACACGCGCAACACAACGCGGTCGCAGTAAACAAGGTATACGCTCAACAATAAAGTGGATTGGGCTGCCGCGTACACGTAAATGCATATAATTTGTCCCGGATTACCCATCAAATTACAATGATAAATATAACTGATATAAAGTGAAATAATCGATAACATAAATGACAATAGCAAGCCTATGAATAACAGTAAATCAAAAAAAGGAAATATTTGGATGCGCTTAGCTGAGATTTGGAGTTGCCCTGGTGTTGCACGGCTCGTCTGTCGGAAAGTGTCCGAAGGATTCCGAGCAGGCACGAAGTTACATCCGGACAAGATGGCGGCAACTGTGAGGCAAGAACCGAAGGTCGTGAGGATGGCACGTACTGTCTCACTCCAACTGATGAAGATCGCCAATTGTCCCTCAGAATATAGTACTGTCTTCAACAGCACCAGTACTGTTTGGCAAACCCAAACCAGCGGACGATCCACGGTGGTTGAGTCTCAATGACTCAATAATGAATGACTCAATGCGGAATTAATATTCGGATGTGAATAAATATTCGGACCCGAATAAATCGATCATAAATCAATAACCAATAAGTAGACATAAGCAAATAGCCTCTGATGGTATGCGGCTAAAAGGTTGTTTTAATATGCGTCAAGTGCATAAATCCGGACTAGCCGTAGAATAAACACAATATTCAACTGAGTGTGAATTTTATAATCCCAATAACTTGGTCTAGTTATCGTAATCCAAATACGAAAAACTAATAGCAAAAAACACAGCCTTGCGACTTGACTGATAAACTATAAGTAACGGTTTTTTTTAAGCTCTCAGGAAAAATCAAGTAATTTCACGCATTACATTAACATTGAATTCAGCGTCGCTGATAAGTTCACACACTCTCGCCGTAGGCTTGCCTTTAAACAAGAATGTAAACCAGGTAGTCTACCGCTGAATAGCAGGCGAGTCCCACACTCTGTGCGTAAATGCATTTCCCCCACCAGGCCAAAAAAAAAAAAAGTATTCTACCGAACCCCCTCGTGGGTGTCACCTTGTCGTGGTGAGGGGTCTTAGTACGGCACGCCAGGACTCACTGGTAGCCAGAAGCTAAGAATACCCGAAGAAAGTAGAGGAAGATCCTGTTGATATATAGTCGATTGTCAATAGCGAGACTATACAGAGATAAGGAAAATGGCGGTAGCCAAGCGGCCCTCTGCGAACAGCGTGTGATGCATATTACCTGTCTAGGCTAAAGTCTGGGCTGCGTTGACAAACCTCGCAGACCTTACCGGGGCTTTGGTTGAGGCCCCAAGGGAGACAGAATATGCAAATGACCACGCTGGGGTCATGGTTCCATCCGATAAATCTTGGCGCACTCCAACGAGTAGCTATCCTCCATGAAGTACGTGACTAAGCTTCAAGATGAAGTTACCATGGGTGCCCAGTCATGGCGACCCCAGTGAGCTCGTAACGTGAACCTTACTAAGATGGTACCGCCTAGGAGAACGTCAGTTCCCGTACTCTGTTCAAAGGCATGTATTTTGCGGGGTGCGGAGAGACTGTAACTACGCGCGACCATGGGTAGGGGGAACTAGAGCGTGCGTCGGAGCATTCTGGGGTGTGAGGCAAAGGAGAGGTAAAAATGGCTTCAACCGGACTAGTAAAAAATCTAAACAAAGATAAAAATACAAAAAAAATTGAGGAAGTAGAAAGTGGTGTGGCTTAAAGTGGCAGCCAGACTGTAGGGGAGGCGTCCCCCTTCATAAGAAGCAGTTTTATGAAGAGGACACCGCCACAAGCAAGGGAGGGGAAGGTCAGCCTTGAACCATGGGAATCAAGACTGAGATCGTTATCGGCGGGTGATTTAACACCAAACCCGAACCCGATTCCGATCATCACCGAGAAAAGAAAGAGGACAGAAGACCAGGAAGATACCTCCTGGTCAGAGCTGTCTAGGACGATACATGAGATCTTGGAGGGTATCACAGAGGTGACCCGCAAAGTTGGTACGGTGACCAACATAAGGAAGGACGTGGTCGCTAGTGTGCCCAGGTTGGACACCATGGCCAAAAAGCTTTCCGGTGGAAAGCTTGAGGACATGATGGAAGAAATAAAAGCCCTAAGGATGTCTAAGAACGTCAGGACAGAAAAGAAGAGGGCAACCTGTGAGGCAAGCACGCAGTGCGAACCTATGGTGTGGGGTAAACCGATTACGCCCAAGTTTACCCACACCAAAATAGTGGAGACGAACCCACTAACACTGGGATCGGAATGGGACCTGGCAGTGCTAAGGACCCAGACCGACCCAAGCATGGAGAATGGAATTCCGCGTCTCTTTAGAGACAGATTCGAGGGAATCGCGGAATTAGAAGGAGAAGTGGCCTCGCTGAAGACAGCCACATGGGATGCCGGGAAAGAGCCGGAACCACGATCCATCTACAAAATTGTATATGGGGACAAGGAAGATTTGCGACGGCGGTTTGAGGAGGTGGTAAACGACGTCGCAAAAAATAGCAGGACGAAGCTTGCATTGCCTTGGGACGAACATCCGTCTCTCAAGACCAATGAGCTTCAGAAAATGATGGAGGAAGCCGCAACCACACATAAGGTTGAGGTGGCAATCCACATCAAACCGAAGCCAAAGAAAGGCAAGCCTGCGACAAGGAAGGTGGAGACGGAAGCCATCTTCGTCAAGAAGGCAGAAGGTGCGACATACGCCAGCACCCTTAGGACAGTGAGAGAGGAGGTCCTAAACAAGGGCCTCAGCGAAACTGTCCGAGGGGTGAGGGAGTCGAAGACTGGGGACCTGATACTAACAGTTATCAGGAAACCAGAGGGAAGAGAGTCTGGGTTGATAAAAGAGGCCATCAAGCAGTAGTTAGGAAGTGACAAGGTGCGATCCTCCAAGCGCAAGCCTGAGGGGATAGTCCACGTCAAGGACATTGAGGCGGTAACAACCGCCGAGGAAGTGAAGGCCGCTATAAACAGCGCACTGGGCCAAAAGGGGCCCAGTAACATAGAAATAGCCTCCCTAAGACAGGGATTTGCTGGCACACAGAACGCCACTGTGTACGTCAGCAAAGAGCAGGAAGCGAGACTTCTAAAAATGAAGTTCGTGAAAATTGGGCTACCATCCTGTCGTGTGGTCGAAAACAAGAAAGTCACCTCTTGTTTCAAGTGCTGGCTGCCAGGACATACCCAGCGTACCTGCAAAGGTCCTGACCGCAGCAAGGCTTGTAGGAACTGCGGAAAGGAAGGGCATATCTGCAAGGACTGCACGGCAGACAGCGTCTGCTTGATATGTGGGAAGACAGGGCACCCGGCGAACACCACCAGGTGCCTGGTATACAGAGACGCTCTGGCAAAACCAGAGAGAAAGACCGCGGGCCCTAAAACAGGACTCGCAAAGGAAAAAGAGAAGGTGACAGCAACCCAAAATAAGGGGAAAGCTGCAGGGACAAAGGGGACAAGACCAAAATCCCCAGTGGCTGGCTCCAGCAAGAACAATGTCTAGTAAATGCAGAAATAGACAGACAGGAAGGCAGGTGTTGGACAGGGCACTTAAAAAGGCCGAGTCTGAAAGAACCATCAGGTTCGTGCATGGAGAAACTCTGAGGGAACAAGGGGAAACCCAGACCCCTCGGAGCCCCGACATGCCGAAAAATGAGCCCAAGGCAATAACAAGAGGTTGTGAGATACCTCTTGATTACACTCACATAAATCAGATGCAGCTCGAGGGCCATCTGACAAATGCTGCCAATTTCGACATAGCAAGGCTCTTTCTAGCTTACCTATGTAAGTATAAAGAGAGTCATTACCTGGGACAGACTTACATGTCGGTCAAGGTGAAACTCAGAGCGATGGGCTTCCCAGAGAGCGAGTAAGATATCAAGAGCGCATACGTGAAGTACTGCTGCTCCCAAGGCATAACCAGAGAGGAAACGGAGAGAGATCTCCAAATCCTGGAAGGTCAGGGAGAAAAAGATGATGGAATTTCAAGCAATTTAAAGGCACAGACGGGAAGCAACGGAACGTATCTACCCCGGTGGATCGTCGAGCTGCGACCCAGAATGTGTAATTCTGTAAGAGATGGCTACCGTGAAGAGAACAAACCTCCGATGCCTGCAAGTAAATGTAGGCAACATGAGGGACTCCCACGATATCGTCCGGGCAACAGCGTTGCAAAATAACATCGGTTATTCTACTCAGTGAACCAAATAAGTCCTTAGTCAAACAATATCTTTGGCTGGCTGACAAGGACGCAGATAGTGCAATCTTGATATTAGGCAAGCAAGTCCCAATCACAAACCAGGGGACAGGCAAGGGCTTTACATGGGTTGAGATAAGCGGATACCGTATATACAGCTGTTACATCTCACCCAATGTAACCTTCGAAGTTTTCGAGGACTTCCTAGAAGACCTCGGGAACAGCATGAGGGGAGCGAGGGCAAAAATAATCCTCGGAGGTGACTTTAACGCCAAGTCATTCCTCTGGGGCCATAAGCAAGACCGTAGGGGTGAGACCTTGACCGACTGGATGGCCCAACACCAGCTAGTGGTCGTTAACACAGGTACAACACCTACCTTCGTAAGAAGAGAGACGGAGTCAGTCATAGACCTGACTATGACGAAACATCCATCTGATGTCCAGCTATGGGAGGTATTAGAGGATGAGACCCTTAGCTGGCATAAGATGATAAGGTTCGAAGTGAGGGAAGCAGGAGTCCCAGAACCCAGCTTGAGCGACCGGCCTACAGGCTGGAAACTCTCAACAGAACTGATGCCTTGTTTCCTTGAGAAACTGGACGGAAGACTGGAGAGAGAAACAGGAAGTGTAAATGCAGCCACACTAACAAAATGCGTTAAAGCGGCATGCGAAGGTAGAGACCTTCCCACGAAGGAAAGCTCTGAGCGGCAGGAAAACACAGGCTTACTGGTGGACAGCAGAGATAGGGGAACTGCGTAAAAACTGCCTCAAAACACGCAGAAGGTTCACCAGATTACACCAAAGAGCTTCCGCCACTCTTGATGAAAAAGAGAGGATGTGGGAAGAGTATAGAGACACACGAAGGGCCTTGAAGTAGAAGATCAAAGATACCAAAAAAGAGGCCTGGAATAGCGTCATCCAAGACCTAGACCAGGACATCTTTGGACAAGGGTATAAGATTGTGGCCAAAAAGATCAGGTCGCACAATAAGCTGGAAGAAGGAAGACAATTAGAAATTGCCAAAGGGCTCTTCCCCCAGAGGGAACCGGTGAACTGGGAGGCATTGGAGGAACACCTCACATGCCAACCACCACCGACACCTTTTGAGGAAGACGAGCTCCTGGAAGCGGTCTCTAAACTGAAAAACGGGAAAGCTGCGGGCCCGGACCTGATACCACCGGAGATCGCCAAAGCTGCCGTTACTGGACAACAGGAAGTCTACCTACAGATTGCTAACCAAGTGATCCAGTCAGGTAGATTTCCTGAGGAATGGAAAGAGACGAAGCTAGTGCTGATCCAAAAACCGAAGAAGGATGCGACAGGTTTACCCTCATGCAGGCCCATCTGCCTACTTAACACCTTAGGCAAAATCGCAGAACAGCTGATCTGTAATAGGATCAACAAAGAGATAGAGGCCAATGGGGGACTGTCGCAATACCAATTCGGTTTTCGAAAAGGGAAGAGCACTATAGATGCAATGAAAGAAGTGCTGAACTGCCACCAGAAGGGTACACGATTGAGAAACACTAGAGGTTTCTGCGTCCTTGTGACTCTTGATATTAGGAACGCCTTTAACAGTGCAGACTGGGAAGAGATTGTTAAAGCGATGATAGGCAAGAACATCAGTGCCTACCTCATCAGAGTCACAATGAGTTATCTGAAAAACAGATATATCTCAATCGGGGATAAGACGAAACTACCTATGACTTGTGGAGTACCGCAGGGCTCTAAACTTGGCCCCCTACTATGGAACATCATGTATGATGGGGTCCTTTCCATCGACCTACCACAGGGGGCAACAACAATAGGCTTTGCGGACGACATAGGGATAGTAGTGACGGCGTGGACAGAGCTTGAGCTCGAGCTTAAAATAAAGACAGCTATCGAGAGTACCATTAGCTGACTCCGAAGGAGATAATTAACCGTGACTCCAGAAAAGACCGAAGCCGTAATACTCGCGGGGAGAAGGACACTACTGGAATTGGATATAACAGTCCAAGACCAAGTGGTGAAAACCTCCCGGAGTATCAAGTACTTGGGAATGCATTTCGCCAAAGACCTGCGAATGCAGGAATATGTCATGTGTACAGCCAAGAAGGCAGGCGAGGTCACACGGAATCTCTCCAGACTATTGCCAAACATAGCCGGCCCAGCCGCAACAAAGAGAAGGGTTCTGGGCGCAGTAGTAAACTCAATACTACTGTTCGCAGCCCCAATCTGGTACAAGGCCATGGATCTTGCGAAATATAGGAAACTATATGAGCAGATCCAAAGACAGATGGCAATAAGGATATGTAGCGCATATAGGACGGTCTCGACAGCAGCAGCCCAGGTGCTGGCGGGACAAACTCCTATAGAGCTACTCGTCAAAGAAAGGGAGCAAACCTACAAGAAGAACAAAGAAGAGGCTCGAGCAATAAAGCAAGAGACGAGACTTAAGTGGCAAAGAAAATGGGAAAACGAAACTGCGGGTGAGTGGACGAGGAGACTCATCCCACAGATACAGACATGGATAGACAGGAAGCAAGCTGAAAACAGCTATTTTATCTTGATTTTGCAAACATATGCCATTACACACGACATATACATGAATATGACAGTTTAAATACTTGAAAACGGTGTTTTGTATGCTTTTGCATGCTTAAAACAGCATTTTTATCTTGCTTTCACCAACATTAGCTATTATACACGACAGAAACATGAATATGACAGTTTAAATACTTGAAAACGGTATTTTGTATGCTTTTGCATGCTTAAAACAGCATTTTTATCTTGCTTTCACCAACATTAGCTATTATACTCGAAAAAAACATGAATATGACAGTTTAAATACTTGAAAACAGCATTTTGTATGTTTTTGCAAGCTGAAAACAGCTATTTTATCTTGATTCTGCAAACATAAGCCATTACACACGACATATACATGAATATGACAGTTTAAATACTTGAAAACGGTGTTTTGTATGCTTTTGCATGCTTAAACCAGCATTTTTATCTTACTTGCACCAACATTAGCTATAATACACGACAGAAACATGAATATGACAGTTTAAATACTTGAAAACAGCATTTTGTATGTTTTTGCAAAATGAAAACAGCTATATTATCTAGATTTTGCAAACATATCCATTACACACGACATATACATGAATATGACAGTTTAAATACTTGAAAACGGTGTTGTATGCTTTTGTATGCTTAAAACAGCATTTTTATCTTGCTTTCACCAACATTAGCTATTATACTCGACAGAAACATGAATATGACAGTTTAAATACTTGAAAAGAGCATTTTGTATGTTTTTGCAAGCTGAAAACAGCTATTTTATCTTGATTCTGCAAACATAAGCCATTACACACGACATATACATGAATATGACATTTTAAATACTTGAAAACGGTGTTTTGTATGCTTTTGCATGCTTAAAACAGCATCTTTATCTTGCTTTTACCAACATTAGCTATTACACACGTCAGAAACATGAATATGACAGTTTAAATACTTGAAAACGGTGTTTTGTATGCTTTTGCATGCTTAGAACAGCATTTTTATCTTGCTTTCACCAACATTAGCTATTATACACAACAGAAACATGGATATTACAGTTCAAATACTTTAAAACATCATTTTTATGTTTTTGCAAGCTGAAAACAGCTATTTTATATTGATTTTGTAAACATAAGCCATTACACACGACATATACATGAATATGACAGTTTAAATACTTGATAACGGTGTTTTGTATGCTTTTGCATGCTTAAAACAGCATTTTTATCATGCTTTCACCAACATTAGCTATTACACACGACAGAAACATGAATATGACAGTTTAAATACATGAAAACGGTGTTTTGTATGCTTTTGCATGCTTAAATCAGCATTTTTATCTTGCTTTCACCAACATTAGCTATTATACACGACAGAAACATGAATATGACAGTTTAAATACTTGAAAACGGTGTTTTGTATGCTTTTGCATGCTTAAACCAGCATTTTTATCTTGCTTCCACCAACATTAGCTATAATACACGACAGAAACATGAATATGACAGTTTAAATACTTGAAAAAGCATTTTGTATGTTTTTGCAAGCTGAAAACAGCTATTTTATCTTGATTTTGCAAACATAAGCCATTTCACACGTCATATACATGAAAATGACGGTTTATATACTTGAAAACGGTGTTTTATATGCTTTTGCATGCTTAAAACAGCATTTTTATCTTGCTTTCATCAACATTAGCTATTATACACGACAAAAACATAAATATGACAATTTAAATACTTGAAAACAGCATTTTGTATGTTTTTGCAAGCTGAAAACAGCTATATTATCTAGATTTTGCAAACATAAGCCATTACACACGACATATATATGAATATGACAGTTTAAATACTTGAAAACGGTGTTTTGTATGCTTTTGCATGCTTAAAACAGCATTTTTATCTTGCTTTCACCAACATTAGCTATTATACTCGACAGAAACATGAATATGACAGTTTAAATACTTGAAAACAGCATTTTGTATGTTTTTGCAAGCTGAAAACAGCTATTTTATCTTGATTCTGCAAACATAAGCCATTACACACAATATATACATAAATATGACAGTTTAAATACTTGAAAACGGTGTTTTGTATGCTTTTGCATGCTTAAAACAGCATTTTTATCTTGCTTTCACCAACATTAGCTATTATACACGACAGAAACATGAATATGACAGTTTAAATACTTGAAAACAGCATTTTATAAGTTTTTGCAAGCTGAAAACAGCTATTTTATCTTGATTTTGTAAACATAAGCCATTACACACGACATATACATGAATATGACAGTTTAAATACTTGATAACGGTGTTTTGTATGCTTTTGCATGCTTAAAACAGCATTTTTATCATGCTTTTACCAACATTAGCTATTACACACGACAGAAACATGAATATGACAGTTTAAATACATGAAAACGGTGTTTTGTATGCTTTTGCATGCTTAAATCAGCATTTTTATCTTGCTTTCACCAACATTAGTTATTATACATGACAGAAACATGAATATGACAGTTTAAATACTTAAAAACAGCATTTTGTATGTTTTTACCAGCTGAAAATAGCTATTTTATCTTGATTTTGCAAACATAAGCCATTACACACGTCATATACATGAAAATGACAGTTTAAATACTTGAAAACGGTGTTTTTTTATGCTTTTGCATGCTTAAAACAGCATTTTTATCTTGCTTTCACCAACATTAGCTATTATACACGACAGAAACATGAATATGACAATTTAAATACTTGAAAACAGCATTTTGTATGTTTTTGCAAGCTGAAAACAGCTATATTTTCTAGATTTTGCAAACATAAGCCATTACACACGACATATACATGAATATGACAGTTTAAATACTTGAAAACGGTGTTTTGTATGCTTTTGCATGCTTAAAACAGCATTTTTATCTTGCTTTCACCAACATTAGCTATTATACACGACAGAAACATGAATATGACAGTTTAAATACTTGAAAACAGCATTTTATAAGTTTTTGCAAGCTGAAAACAGCTATTTTATCTTGATTTTGTAAACATAAGCCATTACACACGACATATACATGAATATGACAGTTTAAATACTTGATAACGGTGTTTTGTATGCTTTTGCATGCTTAAAACAGCATTTTTATCATGCTTTTACCAACATTAGCTATTACACACGACAGAAACATGAATATGACAGTTTAAATACATGAAAACGGTGTTTTGTATGCTTTTGCATGCTTAAATCAGCATTTTTATCTTGCTTTCACCAACATTAGTTATTATACATGACAGAAACATGAATATGACAGTTTAAATACTTAAAAACAGCATTTTGTATGTTTTTACCAGCTGAAAATAGCTATTTTATCTTGATTTTGCAAACATAAGCCATTACACACGTCATATACATGAAAATGACAGTTTAAATACTTGAAAACGGTGTTTTTTTATGCTTTTGCATGCTTAAAACAGCATTTTTATCTTGCTTTCACCAACATTAGCTATTATACACGACAGAAACATGAATATGACAATTTAAATACTTGAAAACAGCATTTTGTATGTTTTTGCAAGCTGAAAACAGCTATATTTTCTAGATTTTGCAAACATAAGCCATTACACACGACATATACATGAATATGACAGTTTAAATACTTGAAAACGGTGTTTTGTATGCTTTTGCATGCTTAAAACAGCATTTTTATACTGCTTTCGCCAACATTAGCTATTATACACGACAGAAACATGAATTTGACACTTTTAATACTTGAAAACGGTGTTTTGTATGCTTTTGCATGCTTAAACCAGCATTTTTATCTTGCTTCCACCAACATTAGCTATAATACACGACAGAAACATGAATATGACAGTTTAAATACTTGAAAACAGCATTTTGTATGTTTTTGCAAGCTGAAAACAGCTATTTTATCTTGATTTTGCAAACATAAGCCATTTCACACGTCATATACATGAAAATGACGGTTTAAATACTTGAAAACGGTGTTTTATATGCTTTTGCATGCTTAAAACAGCATTTTTATCTTGCTTTCACCAACATTAGCTATTATACACGACAAAAACGTAAATATGACAATTTAAATACTTGAAAACAGCATTTTGAATGTTTTTGCAAGCTAAAAACAGCTATATTATCTAGATTTTGCAAACATAAGCCATTACACACGACATATACATGAATATGACAGTTTAAATACTTGAAAAAGGTGTTTTGTATGCTTTTGCATGCTTAAAACAGCATTTTTATCTTGCTTTCACCAACATTAGCTATTATACTCGACAGAAACATGAATATGACAGTTTAAATACTTGAAAACAGCATTTTGTATGTTTTTGCAAGCTGAAAACAGCTATTTTATCTTAATTCTGCAAACATAAGCCATTACACACAATATATACATGAATATGACAGTTTAAATAATTGAAAACGGTGTTTTGTATGCTTTTGCATGCTTAAAACAGCATTTTTGTCTTGCTTTCACCAACATTAGCTATTATACACGACATAAACATGAATATGACAGTTTAAATACTTGAAAACAGCATTTTGTATGTTTTTGCACCCTGAAAGCAGCTATTTTATCTTGATTTTGTAAACATAAGCCATTACACACGACATATACATGAATATGACAGTTTAAATACTTAAAAACAGTGTTTTGTATGCTTTTGCATGCTTAAAACAATATTTTTATCTTGCTTTCACCAATATTAGCTATTATACACGTCAGAAACATGAATATGACAGTTTAAATACTTGAAAACGGTGTTTTGTATGCTTTTGCATGCTTAGAACAGCATTTTTATCTTGCTTTCACCAACATTAGCTATTATACACAACAGAAACATGGATATGACAGTTCAAATACTTGAAAACATCATTTTGTATGTTTTTGCAAGCTGAAAACAGCTATTTTATTTTGATTTTGCAAACATAAGCCATTAAACACGACATATACATGAATATGACTTAAAACAGCATTTTTATCTTGCTTTCACCAACATAAGCTATTATACACGACAGAAACATGAATATGACAGTTTAAATACTTGAAAACAGCATTTTGTATGTTTTTGCAAGCTGAAAACAGCTATTTTATCTTGATTTTGCAAACATAAGCCATTACACACGTCACATACATGAAAATGACGGTTTAAATACTTGAAAACGGTGTTTTATATGCTTTTGCATGCTTAAAACAGCATTTTTATCTTGCTTTCACCAACATTAGCTATTATACTCGACAGAAACATGAATATGACAGTTTAAATACTTGAAAACAGCATTTTGTATGTTTTTGCAAGCTGAAAACAGCTATTTTATCTTCATTCTGCAAACATAAACCATTACACACGACATATACATGAATATGACAGTTTAAATAATTGAAAACGGTGTTTTGTATGATTTTGCATGCTTAAAACAGAATTTTTGTCTTGCTTTCACCAACATTAGCTATCATACACGTCAGAAACATGGATATGACAGTTTAAATACTTGAAAATGGTGTTTTGTATGCTTTTGCATGCTTAAAACAGCTATTTTATCTTGATTTTGCAAACATAAGCCATTACACACGACATATACAAGAATATGACAGTTTATATACCTGAAAACGGTGTTTTTTATGCATTTGCATGCTTAAAACAGCATTTTTATCTTGCTTTCACCAACATTAGCTATTATACACGACAGAAACATAAATATGACAGTTTAAATACTTGAAAGCAGCATTTTGTATGTTTTTGCAAGCTGAAAACAACTATTTTATCTTGATTTTGCAAACTTAAGCCATTACACACGACATATACATGAATATGACATTTTAAATACTTTAAAACGGTGTTTTGTATGCTTTTGCATGCTTAAAACAGCATCTTTATCTTGCTTTTACCAACATTAGCTATTACACACGACATAAACATGAATATGACAGTTTAAATACTTGAAAACGGTGTTTTGTATGCTTTTGCATGCTTAAAACAGCATTTATATCTTGCTTTCACCAACATTAGCTATTATACACGACAGAAACATGAATATGACAGTTTAAATACTTGAAAACAGCATTTTGTAAATTTTTGCAAGCTGAAAACAGCTATTTTATCTTGATTCTTCAAACATAAGCCATTACACACGACATATACATGAATATGACAGTATAAATAATTAAAAACGGTGTTTTGTATGCTTTTGCATGCTTAAAACAGCATTTTTGTCTTGCTTTCACCAACATTAGCTATTATACACGTCAGAAACATGGATATGACAGTTTAAGTACTTGAAAATGGTGTTTTGTATGCTTTTGCATGCTTAAAACAGCTATTTTATCTTGATTTTGCAAACATAAGCCATTACACACGACATATAGAAGAATATGACAGTTTATATACCTGAAAACGGTGTTTTGTATGCTTTTGCATGCTTAAAACAGCATTTTTATCTTGCTTTCACCAACATTAGCTATTATACACGACAGAAACATGAATATGACAGTTTAAATACTTTAAAGCAGCATTTTGTATGTTTTTGCAAGCTGAAAACAACTATTTTATCTTGATTTTGCAAACATAAGCCATTACACACGACATATACATGAATATGACATTTTAAATACTTGAAAACGGTGTTTTGTATGCTTTTGCATGCTTAAAAGAGCATCTTTATCTTGCTTTTACCAACATTAGCTATTACACACGTCAGAAACATGAATATGACACTTTAAATACTTGAAAACGGTGTTTTATGTGCTTTTGCATGCTTAAAACAGCATTTTTATCTTGCTTTCACCAACATTAGCTATTATACTCGACAGAAACATGAATATGACAGTTTAAATACTTGAAAACAGCATTTTGTATGTTTTTGCAAGCTGAAAACAGGTATTTTATCTTGATTTTGCAAACATAAGCCATTTCACACGTCATATACATGAAAATGACAGTTTAAATACTTGAAAACGGTGTTTTATATGCTTTTGCATGCTTAAAACAGCATTTTTATCTTGCTTTCACCAACATTAGCTATTATACTCGACAGAAACATGAATATGACAATTTAAATACTTGAAAACAGCATTTTGTATGTTTTTTGCAAGTTGAAAACAGCTATATTATCTAGATTTTGCAAACAAAAGCCATTACACACGACATATACATGAATATGACAGTTTAAATACATGAAAACGGTGTTTTGTATGCTTTTGCATGCTTAAAACAGCATTTTTATATTGCTTTCGCCAACATTAGCTATTATACACGACAGAAACATGAATTTGAAACTTTTAATACTTGAAAATTGTGTTTTGTATGCTTTTGCATGCTTAAATCAGCATTTTTATCTTGCTTCCACCAACATTAGCTATAATACACGACAGAAACATGAATATGACAGTTTAAATACTTGAAAACAGCATTTTGTATGTTTTTGCAAGCTGAAAGCAGCTATTTTATCTTGATTTTGCAAACATAAGCCATTTCACACGTCATATACATGAAAATGACGGTTTAAATACTTGAAAACGGTGTTTTATATGCTTTTGCATGCTTAAAACAGCATTTTTATCTTGCTTTCACCAACATTAGCTATTATACACGACAAAAACATAAATATGACAATTTAAATACTTGAAAACAGCATTTTGAATGTTTTTGCAAGCTGAAAACAGCTATATTATCTAGATTTTGCAAACATAAGCCATTACACACGACATATACATAAATATGACAGTTTAAATACTTGAAAACGGTGTTTTGTATGCTTTTGCATGCTTAAAACAGCATTTTTATCTTGCTTTCACCAACATTAGCTATTATACTCGACAGAAACATGAATATGACAGTTTAAATACTTGAAAACAGCATTTTGTAAGTTTTTGCAAGCTGAAAACAGCTATTTTATCTTGATTCTTCAAACATAAGCCATTACACACGACATATACATGAATATGACAGTTTAAATAATTGAAAACGGTGTTTTGTATGCTTTAGCATGCTTAAAACAGCATTTTTGTCTTGCTTTCACCAACATTAGCTCTTATACACGACATAAACATGAATATGACAGTTTAAATACTTGAAAACAGCATTTTTATGTTTTTGCAAGCTGAAAACAGCTATTTTATCTTGATTTTGTAAACATAAGCCATTACACACGACATATACATGAATATGACAGTTTAAATACTTGATAACGGTGTTTTGTATGCTTCTGCATGCTTAAAACAGCATTTTTATCATGCTTTCACCAACATTAGCTATTATACTCGACAGAAACATGAATATGAATGTTTAAATACTTGAAAACAGCATTTTGTATGTTTTTGCTAGCTGAAAACAGCTATTTTATTTTGATTCTGCAAACATAAGCCATTACACACAATATATACATGAATATGACAGTTTAAATAATTGAAAACGGTGTTTTGTATGCTTCTGCATGCTTAAAACAGCATTTTTATCATGCTTTCACCAACATTAGCTATTACACACGACAGAAACATGAATATGACAGTTTAAATACTTGAAAACGGTGTTTTGTATGCTTTTGCATGCTTAAATCAGTATTTTTATCTTGCTTTCACCAACATTAGCTATTATACACGACAGAAACATGAATATGACAGTTTAAATACTTAAAAACAGCATTTTGTATGTTTTTGCAAGCTGAAAATAGCTATTTTATCTTGATTTTGCAAACATAAGCCATTACACACGTTATATACATGAAAATGACAGTTTTAAATACTTGAAAACGGTGTTTTGTATGCTTTTGCATGCTTAAAACAGCATTTTTATCTTGCTTTCACCAACATTAGCTATTATACACGACAGAAACATGAATATGACAATTTAAATACTTGAAAACAGCATTTTGTATGTTTTTGCAAGTTGAAAACTGCTATATTATCTAGATTTTGCAACATAAGCCATTACACACGACATATACATGAATATGACAGTTTAAATACTTGAAAACGGTGTTTTGTATGCTTTTGCATGCTTAAAACAGCATTTTTATATTGCTTTCGCCAACATTAGCTATTATACACGACAGAAACATGAATTTGAAACTTTTAATACTTGAAAATTGTGTTTTGTATGCTTTTGCATGCTTAAATCAGCATTTTTATCTTGCTTCCACCAACATTAGCTATAATACACGACAGAAACATGAATATGACAGTTTAAATACTTGAAAACAGCATTTTGTATGTTTTTGCAAGCTGAAAGCAGCTATTTTATCTTGATTTTGCAAACATAAGCCATTTCACACGTCATATACATGAAAATGACGGTTTAAATACTTGAAAACGGTGTTTATATGCTTTTGCATGCTTAAAACAGCATTTTTTTCTTGCTTTCACCAACATTAGCTATTATACTCGACAGAAACATGAATATGACAGTTTAAATACTTGAAAACAGCATTTTGTATGTTTTTGCAAGCTGAAAACAGCTATTTTATCTTAATTCTGCAAACATAAGCCATTACACACAATATATACATGAATATGACAGTTTTAAATAATTGAAAACGGTGTTTTGTATGCTTTTGCATGCTTAAAACAGCATTTTTGTCTTTGCTTTCACCAATATTAGCTATTATACACGACATAAACATGAATATGACAGTTTAAATACTTGAAAACAGCATTTTTGTATGTTTTTGCACGCTGAAAGCAGCTATTTTATCTTGATTTTGTAAACATAAGCCATTACACACGACATATACATGAATATGACAGTTTAAATACTTGATAACAGTGTTTTGTATGCTTTTGCATGCTTAAAACAATATTTTTATCTTGCTTTCACCAATATTAGCTATTATACACGTCAGAAACTTGAATATGACAGTTTAAATACTTGAAAACGGTGTTTTGTATGCTTTTGCATGCTTAGAACAGCATTTTTATCTTGCTTTCACCAACATTAGCTATTATACACAACAGAAACATGGATATGACAGTTCAAATACTTGAAAACATCATTTTGTAGGTTTTTGCAAGCTGAAAACAGCTATTTTATTTTGATTTTGCAAACATAAGCCATTAAACACGACATATACATGAATATGACTTAAAACAGCATTTTTATCTTGCTTTCACAACATAAGCTATTATACACGACAGAAACATGAATATGACAGTTTAAATACTTGAAAACAGCATTTTGTATGTTTTTGCAAGCTGAAAACAGCTATTTTATCTTGATTTTGCAAACATAAGCCATTACACACGTCACATACATGAAAATGACGGTTTAAATACTTGAAACGGTGTTTTATATGCTTTTGCATGCTTAAAACAGCATTTTTATCTTGCTTTCACCAACATTAGCTATTATACTCGACAGAACATGAATATGACAATTTAAATACTTGAAAACAGCATTTTGTATGTTTTTTGCAAGCTGAAAACAGCTATATTATCTAGATTTGCAAAACATAAGCCATTACACACGACATATACATGAATATGACAGTTTAAATACTTGAAAACGGTGTTTTGTATGCTTTTGCATGCTTAAAACAGCTATTTTATCTTGATTTTGCAAACATAAGCCATTACACACGTCATATACATGAAAATGACAGTTTAAATACTTGAAAACGGTGTTTTGTATGCTTTTGCATGCTTAAAACAGCATTTTTATCTTGTTTTCACCAACATTAGCTATTATACACGACAGAAACATGAATATGACAATTTAAATACTTGAAAACAGCATTTTGTATGTTTTTGCAAGCTGAAAACAGCTATATTATCTAGATTTTGCAAACATAAGCCATTACACACGACATATACATGAATATGACAGTTTAAATACTTGAAAACGGTGTTTTGTATGCTTTTGCATGCTTAAAACAGCATTTTTATCTTGCTTTCTGCCAACATTAGCTATTATACTCGACAGAAACATGAATAAAACAGTTTAAATACTTGAAAACAGCATTTTGTATGTTTTTGCAAGCTGAAAACAGCTATTTTATCTTGATTCTGCAAACATAAGCCATTACACACAATATATACATGAATATGACTGTTTAAATATTGAAAACGGTGTTTTGTATGCTTTTGCATGCCTAAAACAGCATTTTTGTCTTGCTTTCACCAACATTAGCTATTATACACGACATAAACATGAATATGACAGTTTAAATACATGAAAACAGCATTTTGTATGTTTTTGCACGCTGAAAACAGCTATTTTATCTTGATTTTGTAAACATAAGCCATTACACACGACATATACATGAATATGACAGTTTAAATACTTGAAAACGGTGTTTTGTATGCTTTTGCATGCTTAAAACAGTATTTTTATATTACTTTCACCAACATTAGCTACTATACACGACAGAAACATGAATATGACAGTTTAAATACTTGAAAACGGTGCTTTGTATGCTTTTGCATGCTTAGAACAGCATTTTTATCTTGCTTTCACCAACATTAGCTATTATACACAACAGAAACATGGATATGACAGTTCAAATACTTGAAAACATCATTTTGTATGTTTTTGCAAGATGAAAACAGCTATTTTATTTTGATTTTGCAAACATAAGCCATTACACACGACATATACATGAATATGATAGTTTAAATACTTGAAAACGGTGTTTTGTATGCTTTTGCATGCTTAAAACAGCATTTTTATATTGTTTTCGCCAACATTAGCTATTATACACGACAGAAACATGAATATGACACTTTAAATACTTGAAAACGGTGTTTTATGTGCTTTTGCATGCTTAAAACAGCATTTTTATCTTGCTTTCACCAACATTAGCTATTATACTCGACAGAAACATGAATATGACAGTTTAAATACTTGAAAACAGCATTTTGTATGTTTTTGCAAGCTGAAAACAGTATTTTATCTTGATTTTGCAAACATAAGCCATTTCACACGTCATATACATGAAAATGACAGTTTAAATACTTGAAAACGGTGTTTTATATGCTTTTGCATGCTTAAAACAGCATTTTTATCTTGCTTTCACCAACATTAGCAATAATACACGACAGAAACATGAATATGACAATTTAAATACTTGAAAACAATATTTTGTATGTTTTGCAAGCTGAAAACTGCTATATTATCTAGATTTTGCAAACATAAGCCATTAAACACGACATTTACATGAATATGACAGTTTAAATACTTGAAAACGGTGTTTTGTATGCTTTTGCATGCTTAAAACAGCATTTTTTATCTTGCTTTTACCAACATTAGCTATTATACTCGACAGAAACATGCAATATGAATGTTTAAATACTTGAAAACAGCATTTTGTATGTTTTTGCAAGCTGAAACAGCTATTTTATTTTGATTCTGCAAACATAAGCCATTACACACAATATATACATGAATATGACAGTTTAAATAATTGAAACGGTGTTTTGTATGCTTCTGCATGCTTAAAACAGCATTTTTATCATGCTTTCACCAACATTAGATAATTACACGACAGAAACATGAATATGACAATTTAAATACTTGAAAACAATATTTTGTATGTTTTTGCAAGCTGAAAACTGCTATATTATCTAGATTTTGCAAACATAAGCCATTAAACACGACATTTACATGAATATGACAGTTTAATACTTGAAAACGGTGTTTTGTATGCTTTTGCATGCTTAAAACAGCATTTTTATCTTGCTTTTACCAACATTAGCTATTATACTCGACAGAAACATGAATATGAATGTTTAAATACTTGAAAACAGCATTTTGTATGTTTTTTGCAAGCTGAAAACAGCTATTTTATTTTTGATTCTGCAAACATAAGCCATTACACACAATATATACATGAATATGACAGTTTAAATAATTGAAAACGGTGTTTTGTATGCTTCTGCATGCTTAAAACAGCATTTTTATCATGCTTTCACCAACATTAGCTATTACACACGACAGAAACATGAATATGACAGTTTAAATACTTGAAAACGGTGGTTTTGTATGCTTTTGCATGCTTAAATCAGTATTTTTATCTTGCTTTCACCAACATTAGCTATTATACACGACAGAAACATGAATATGACAGTTTAAATACTTAAAAACAGCATTTTGTATGTTTTTGCAAGCTGAAAATAGCTATTTTATCTTGATTTTGCAAACATAAGCCATTACACACGTCATATACATGAAAATGACAGTTTAAATACTTGAAAACGGTGTTTTGTATGCTTTTGCAAGCTTAAAACAGCATTTTTATCTTGCTTTCACCAACATTAGCTATTATACACGACAGAAACATGAATATGACAATTTAAATACTTGAAAACAGCATTTTGTATGTTTTTGCAAGTTGAAAAACAGCTATATTATCTAGATTTTGCAAACATAAGCATTACACACGACATATACATGAATATGACAGTTTAAATACTTGAAAACGGTGTTTTGTATGCTTTTGCATGCTTAAAACAGCATTTTTATATTGCTTTTGCCAACATTAGCTATTATACACGACAGAAACATGAATTTGAAACTTTTAATACTTAAAAATTGTGTTTTGTATGCTTTTGCATGCTTAAATCAGCATTTTTATCTTGCTTCCACCAACATTAGCTATAATACACGACAGAAACATGAATATGACAGTTTAAATACTTGAAAACAGCATTTTGTATGTTTTTGCAAGCTGAAAGCAGCTATTTTATCTTGATTTTGCAAACATAAGCCATTTCACACGTCATATACATGAAAATGACGGTTTAAATACTTGAAAACGGTGTTTTATATGCTTTTGCATGCTTAAAACAGCATTTTTATCTTGCTTTCACCAACATTAGCTATTATACACGACAAAAACATAAATATGACAATTTAAATACTTGAAAACAGCATTTTGAATGTTTTTGCAAGCTGAAAACAGCTATATTATCTAGATTTTGCAAACATAAGCCATTACACACGACATATACATGAATATGACAGTTTAAATACTTGAAAACGGTGGTTTGTATGCTTTTGCATGCTTAAAACAGCATTTTTATCTTGCTTTCACCAACATTAGCTATTATAACGACAGAAACATGAATATGACAGTTTAAATACTTGAAAACAGCATTTTGTATGTTTTTGCAAGCTGAAAGCAGCTATTTTATCTTGATTTTGCAAACATAAGCCATTACACACGTCATATACATGAAAATGACAGTTTAAATACTTGAAAACGGTGTTTTGTATGCTTTTGCAAGCTTAAAACAGCATTTTTATCTTGCTTTCACCAACATTAGCTATTATACACGACAGAAACATGAATATGACAATTTAAATACTTGAAAACAGCATTTTGTATGTTTTTGCAAGTTGAAAACAGCTATGTTATCTAGATTTTGCAAACATAAGCCATTACACACGACATATACATGAATATGACAGTTTAAATACTTGAAAACGGTGTTTTGTATGCTTTTGCATGCTTAAAACAGCATTTTTATATTGCTTTCGCCAACATTAGCTATTATACACGACAGAAACATGAATTTGAAACTTTTAATACTTGAAAATTGTGTTTTGTATGCTTTTGCATGCTTAAATCAGCATTTTTATCTTGCTTCCATCAACATTAGCTATAATACACGACAGAAACATGAATATGATAGTTTAAATACTTGAAAACAGCATTTTGTATGTTTTTGCAAGCTGAAAGCAGCTATTTTATCTTGATTTTGCAAACATAAGCCATTTCACACGTCATATACATGAAAATGACGGTTTAAATACTTGAAAACGGTGTTTTATATGCTTTTGCATGCTTAAAACAGCATTTATATCTTGCTTTCACCAATATTAGCTATTATACACGACAAAAACATAATATGACAATTTAAATACTTGAAAACAGCATTTGAATGTTTTTTGCAAGCTGAAAACAGCTATATTATCTAGATTTTGCAAACATAAGCCATTACACACGACATATACATGAATATGACAGTTTAAATACTTGAAAACGGTGTTTTGTATGCTTTTGCATGCTTAAAACAGCATTTTTATCTTGCTTTCACCAACATTAGCTATTATACTCGACAGAAACATGAATATGACAGTTTAAATACTTGAAAACGGTATTTTGTATGCTTTTGCATGCTTAGAACAGCATTTTTATCTTGCTTTCACCAACATTAGCTATTATATACAACAGAAACATGGATATGACAGTTCAAATACTTGAAAACATCATTTTGTATGTTTTTGCAAGCTGAAAACAGCTATATTATTTTGATTTTGCAAACATAAACCATTACACACGACAAATACATGAATATGACTTAAAACAGCATTCTTATCTTGCATTCACCAACATAAGCTATTATACACGACAGAAACATGAATATGACAGTTTAAATACTTGAAAACAGCATTTTGTATGTTTTTGCAAGCTGAAAACAGCTATTTTATCTTGATTTTGCAAACATAAGCCATTACACACGTCATATACATGAAAATGACAGTTTAAATACTTGAAAACGGTGTTTTGTATGCTTTTGCATGCTTAAAACAGCATTTTTATCTTGCTTTCACCAACATTGGCTATTATACACGACAGAAACATGAATATAACAATTTAAATACTTGAAAACAGCATTTTGTATGTTTTTGCAAGCTGAAAACAGCTATATTATCTAGATTTTGCAAACATAAAGCCATTAAACACGACATTTACATGAATATGACAGTTTAAATACTTGAAAACGGTGTTTTGTATGCTTTTGCATGCTTAAAACAGCATTTTTATCTTGCTTTTACCAACATTAGCTATTATACTCGACAGAAACATGAATATGAATGTTTAAATACTTGAAAACAGCATTTTGTATGTTTTTGCAAGCTGAAAAACAGCTATTTTATCTTGATTCTGCAAACATAAGCCATTACACACGATATATACATGAATATGACAGTTTAAATAATTGAAAACGGTGTTTTGTATGCTTTTGCATGCTTAAAACAGCATTTTTGTCTTGCTTTCACCAACATTAGCAATTATACACGACATAAACATGAATATG
The DNA here is from genome assembly GCA_963942605.1 of Poecilus cupreus. Taxonomy (NCBI): domain Eukaryota; kingdom Metazoa; phylum Arthropoda; class Insecta; order Coleoptera; family Carabidae; genus Poecilus; species Poecilus cupreus. The sequence goes on along the minus strand of CAWWDY010002687.1, from coordinate 1,866 downwards.
ACAGTTTAAATACTTGAAAACAGCATTTTGTATGTTTTTGCACGCTGAAAACAGCGATTTTATCTTGATTTTGTAAACATAAGCCATTACACACGACATATACATTAATATGACAGTTTTAATACTTGAAAACGGTGTTTTGTATGCTTTTGCATGCTTATGTTTTTGCAAGCTGAAAACAGCTATATTATCTAGATTTTGCAAACATAAGCCATTACACACGACATATACATGAATATGACAGTATAAATACTTGAAAACGGTGTTTTGTATGCTTTTGCATGCTTAAAACAGCATTATTATCTTGCTTTCACCAACATTAGCTATTATACTCGACAGAAACGTGAATATGACAGTTTAAATACTTGAAAACAGCATTTTGTATGTTTTTGCAAGCTGAAAACAGCTATTTTATCTTGATTCTGCAAACATAAGCCATTACACACGATATATACATCAATATGACAGTTTAAATAATTGAAAACGGTGTTTTGTATGCTTTTGCATGCTTAGAACAGAATTTTTATCTTGCTTTCACCAACATTAGCTATTATACACAACAGAAACATGGATATGACAGTTCAAATACTTGAAAACATCATTTTGTATGTTTTTGCAAGCTGAAAACAGCTATTTTATTTTGATTTTGCAAACATAAGCCATTACACACGACATATACATAAATATGACATAAAACAGCATTTTTATCTTGCTTTCACCAATATTAGCTATTATACACGACAGAAACATGAATATGACAGTTTAAATACTTGAAAACAGCATTTTGTATGTTTTTACAAGCTGAAAACGCAGCTATTTTATCTTGATTTTGCAAACATAAGCCATTACACACGTCATATACATGAAAATGACAGTTTAAATTCTTGAGAAAACGGTGTTTTGTATGCTTTTGCATGCTTAAAACAGCATTTTTATCTTGCTTTTACCAACATTAGCTATTATACTCGACAGAAACATGAATATGAATGTTTAAATACTTGAAAAACAGCATTTTGTATGTTTTTGCAAGCTGAAAACAGCTATTTTATCTTGATTCTGCAAACATAAGCCATTACACACGATATATACATGAATATGACAGTTTAAATAATTGAAAACGGTGTTTTGTATGCTTTTGCATGCTTAAAACAGCATTTTTGTCTTGCTTTCACCAACATTAGCAATTATACACGACATAAACATGAATATGACAGTTTAAATACTTGAAAACAGCATTTTGTATGTTTTTGCACGCTGAAAACAGCTATTTTATCTTGATTTTGTAAACATAAGCCATTACACACGACATATACATGAATATGACAGTTTTAATACTTGAAAACGGTGTTTTGTATGCTTTTGCATGCTTATGTTTTTGCAAGCTGAAAACAGCTATATTATCTAGATTTGCAAACATAAGCCATTACACACGACATATACATGAATATGACAGTTTAAATACTTGAAAACGGTGTTTTGTATGCTTTTGCATGCTTAAAACAGCATTATTATCTTGCTTTCACCAACATTAGCTATTATACTCGACAGAAACGTGAATATGACAGTTTAAATACTTGAAAACAGCATTTTGTATGTTTTTGCAAGCTGAAAACAGCTATTTTATCTTGATTCTGCAAACATAAGCCATTACACACGATATATACATCAATATGACAGTTTAAATAATTGAAAACGGTGTTTTGTATGCTTTTGCATGCTTAGAACAGAATTTTTATCTTGCTTTCACCAACATTAGCTATTATACACAACAGAAACATGGATATGACAGTTCAAATACTTGAAAACATCATTTTGTATGTTTTTGCAAGCTGAAAACAGCTATTTTATTTTGATTTTGCAAACATA
>CAWWDY010002686.1:0-24000 GCA_963942605.1 Poecilus cupreus | reverse complement strand
TTAAACCAGCATTTTTATCTTACTTTCACCAACATTAGCTATTATACACGACAGAAACATGAATATGACAGTTTAAATAATTGAAAACAGCATTTTTATCTTTTTGCAAGCTGAAAACAGCTATTTTATCTTGATTTTGCAAACATAAGCCATTACACTCGACATATACATTAATATGACTGTTTAAATACTTGAAAACGGTGTTTTGTATGCTTTTGCATGCTTAAAACAGCATTTTTATCTTGCTTTCACCAACATTAGCTATTATACACGACAGAAACATAAATATGACAGTTTATATATTTGAAAACAGCATTTTGTATGTTTTTGCAAGCTGAAAACAGCTATGTTATCTTGATTTTACAAACATAAGCCATTACACAAGACATATACATGAATATGACAGTTTAAGTACTTGAAAACGGTGTTTTGTATGCTTTTGCATGCTTAAAACAGCTATTTTATCTTGATTTTGCAAACAAAAGCCATTACACACGACATATACATGAATAGACAGTTTAAATACTTGAAAACGGTGTTTTGTATGCTTTTGCAAGCTTAAAACTGCATTTTTATCTTGCTTTCACCAACATTAGCTATTATAAACGACAGAAACATGTATATGACAGTTTAAATACTTGAAAACAGCATTTTGTATGTTTTTGCAAGCTGAAAACAGCTATTTTATCTTAATTTTGCAAACATAAGCCATTACACACGACATATACATGAATATGATAGTTTAAATACATAAAAACAGCATTTTGTATGTTTTTGCAAGCTGAAAACAGCTATTTTATCTTGATTTTGCAAACAGAAGCCATTACACACGACATATACATGAATATGACAGTTTAAATACTTGAAAACAGCATTTAGTAGTTTTTTGCAAGCTAAAAACATCTATTTTATCTTGATTTTGCAAACATAAGCCATTACACACGACATATACATGAATAATGACAGTTCAAATACTTGAAAACAGCATTTTGTAGGTTTTCGCAAGCTGATAACATCTATTTTATCTTGATTTTTCAAACATAAGCCATTACACACGACATATACATGAATATGACAGTTCAAATACTTGAAAACGGTGTTTTGTATGCTTTTGCATGCTTAAAACAGCATTTTTATCTTGCTTTCACCAACATTAGCTATTATACACGACAGAAACATGAATATGACAGTTTAAATAATTGAAAACAGCATTTTTATCTTCTTGCAAGCTGAAAACAGCTATTTTATCTTGATTTTGCAAACATAAGCCATTACACACGACATATACATGAATATGACAGTTTAAATACTTAAAAACCGTGTTTTGTATGCTTTTGCATTCTTAGAGCAGCATTTTTATCTTTCTTTCACCAACATTCGCTATTATACACGACAGAAACATGAATATGATAGTTTAAATACTTGAAAACAGCATTTTGTATGTTTTTGCAAGCTGAAAACACCTATTTTATCTTGATTTTGCATACATAAGCCATTATACACGACATATACATGAATATGACAGTTTAAATACTTGAAAACGGTGTTTTGTATGCTTTTGCATGCTTAAAGCAGCATTTTTATCTTGCTTTCACCAACATTAGCTAATATACACGACAGAAACATGAATATGACAGTTTAAATACTTGAATACAGCATTTTGTAAGTTTTTTCAAGTTGAAAACAGCTATTTTATCTTGATTTTGCATACATGAGCCATTACACACGACATATACATGAATATGACAGTTTAAATACTTGAAAACGGTGTTTTGTATGCTTTTGCATGCTTAAAACAGCGTTTTTATCTTGCTTTCACCAACATTAGCTATTATACACGACAGAAACATGAATATGATAGTTTAAATACTTGAAAACAGCATTTTGTATGTTTTTTCAAGCTGAAAACAGCTATTTTATCTTGATTTTGCAAACATAAGCCATTATATACGACATATACATGTATATGACAGTTTAAATACTTGAAATCGGTGTTTTGTGTGCTTTTGCATGCTTAGAGCAGCATTTTATCTTTCTTTCACCAATATTTGCTATTATACACGACAGAAACATGAATATGACTGTTTAAATACTTGAAAACAGCATTTTGTATGTTTTTGCAAGCTGAAAACAGCTATTTTATCTTGATTTTGCAAACATAAACCATTACACACGACAAATACATGAATATGTCAGTTTAAATACTTGAAAACGGTGAATTGTATGCTTTTGCATGCTTAAAACAGCATTTTTATCTTGCTTTCACCAACATTAGCTATTATACACGACAGAACCATGAATATGACAATTTAAATACTTGATAACAGCATTTTGTATGTTTTTGCAAGCTGAAAACAGCTATTTTATCTTGATTTTGCAAATATAAGCCATTACACACGACATATACATGAATATGACAGTTTAATTACTTGAAAACGGTGTTTTGTATGCTTTTGCATGCTTAGAGCATCATTTTTATCTTGCTTTCACAAACATTAGCTATTATACACGACAGAAACATGAATATGACAGTTAAAATACTTGAAAAGAGCATTTTGTATGTTTTTGCAAGCTGAAAACAGCTATTTTATCTTGATTTTGCAAACATAAGCCATTACACACGACATATACATGAATATGACTGTTTATATACTTGAAACCGGTGTTTTGTATGCTTTTGCATGCTTAAAACAGCATTTTTATTATGCTTTCACCAACATTAACTATTATACACGACAGAAACATTAATATGATAGTTTAAATACTTGAAAACAGCATTTTGTATATTTTTGCAAGCTGAAAACAGCTATTTTATCTTGATTTTGCAATCATAAGCCATTACACACGACATATTCATGAATATGACAGTTTAAATACTTGAAAACGGTGTTTTGTATGCTCTTGCATGCTTAAAACAGCATTTTTATCTTGCTTTCACCAACATTAGCTATTATACACGACAGAAACATGAATATGACAGTTAAAATACTTGAAAACAGCATTTTGTATGTTTTTGCAAGCTGAAAACAGCTATTTTATCTTGATTTTGCATACATAAGCCATTATACACGACATATACATGAATATGACAGTTTAAATACTTGAAAACGGTGTTTTGTATGCTTTTGCATGCTTAAAACTGCATTTTTATCTTGCTTTCACCAACATTAGCTATTATAAACGACAGAAACATGAATATGACAGTTTAAATACTTGAGAACAGCATTTTGTACGTTTTTGCAAGCTGAAAACCGCTATTTTATCTTGATTTTGCAAACATAAGCCATTACGAACGACATATACATGAATATGACAGTTTAAATACTTGAAAACAGCATTTTGTATGTTTTTGCAAGCTGAAAACAGCTATTTTATCTTGATTTTGCAAACATAAGCCATTACACACGACATATACATGAATAGACAGTTTAAATACTTGAAAACGGTGTTTTGTATGCTTTTGCATGCTTAAAACTGCATTTTTATCTTGCTTTCACCAACATTAGCTATTATAAACGACAGAAACATGAATATGCCAGTTTAAATACTTGAAAACAGCATTTTGTATGTTTTTGCAAGCTGAAAACAGCTATTTAACTTAATTTTGCAAACATAAGCCATTACATACGACATATACATGAATATGACAGTTTAAATACTTAAAAACAGCATTTTGTATGTTTTTGCAAGCTGAAAACAGCTATTTTATCTTGATTTTGCAAACATAACCCATTACACACGACATATACATGAATATGACAGTTTAAATACTTGAAAACAGCATTTTGTAGGTTTCTGCAAGCTAAAAACATCTATTTTATCTTGATTTTGCAAACATAAGCCATTACACACGACATATACATGAATATGACAGTTTAAATACTTGAAAACAGCATTTTGTATGTTTTTGCAAGCTAATAACATCTATTTTATCTTGATTTTGCAAACATAAGCCATTACACACGACATATACATGAATATGACAGTTCAAATACTTGAAAGCGGTGCTTTGTATGCTTTTGCAAGCTTAAAACAGCATTTTTATCTTGCTTTCACCAACATTAGCTATTATACACGACAGAAACATGAATATGACAGTTAAAATACTTGAAAACAGCATTTTGTATCTTTTTGCAAGCTGAAAACAGCTATTTTATCTTGATTTTGCAAACATAAGCCATTACACACGACATATACATGAATATGACTGTTTAAATACTTGAAAACGGTGTTTTTTATGCTTTTGCATGCTTAATACAGCATTTTTATCTTGCTTTAACCAACATTAGCTATTATACATAGACAGAAACATAAATATGACAGTTTATATATTTGAAAACAGCATTTTGTATATTTTTGCAAGCTGAAAACAGCTATGTTACCTTGATTTTACAAACATAAGCCATTACACAAGACATATACATGAATATGACAGTTTAAATACTTGAAATCGGTGTTTTGTGTGCTTTTGCATGCTAAGAGCAGCATTTTTATCTTTCTTTCACCAACATTTGCTATTATACACGACAGAAACATGAATATGACAGTTTAAATACTTGAAAACAGCATTTTGTATGTTTTTGCAAGCTGAAAACAGCTATTTTATCTTAATTTTGCAAACATAAGCCATTACATACGACATATACATGAATATGACAGTTTAAATACTTAAAAACAGCATTTTGTATGTTTTTGCAAGCTGAAAACAGCTATTTTATCTTGATTTTGCAAACATAAGCCATTACACACGACATATACATGAATATGACAGTTTAAATACTTGAAAACAGCATTTTGTATGTTTTTGCAAGCTAATAACATCTATTTTATCTTGATTTTGCAAACATAAGCCATAACACACGACATATACATGAATATGACAGTTCAAATACTTGAAAGCGGTGTTTTGTATGCTTTTGCAAGCTTAAAACAGCATTTTTATCTTGCTTTCACCAACATTAGCTATTATACACGACAGAAACATGAATATGACAGTTTAAATACTTGAAAACAGCATTTTGTATCTTTTTGCAAGCTTAAAACAGCTATTTTATCTTGATTTTGCAAACACAAGCCATTACACACGACATATACATGAATATGACAGTTTAAGTACTTGAAAACGGTGTTTTGTATGCTTTTGCATGCTTAATACAGCATTTTTATCTTGCTTTAACCAACATTAGCTATTATACACGACAGAAACATGAATATGACAGTTTAAATAATTGAAAACAGCATTTTTATCTTTTTGCAAGCTGAAAACAGCTATTTTATCTTGATTTTGCAAACATAAGCCATTACACACGACATATACATGAATATGACTGTTTAAATACTTGAAAACGGTGTTTTGTATGCTTTTGCATGCTTAAAACAGCATTTTTGTCTTGCTTTCACCAACATTAGCTATTATACACGACAGAAACATAAATATGACAGTTTATATATTTGAAAACAACATTTTGTATGTTTTTGCAAGCTGAAAACAGCTATGTTATCTTGATTTTACAAACATAAGCCATTACACAAGACATATACATGAATATGACAGTTTAAGTACTTGAAAACGGTGTTTTGTATGCTTTTGCATGCTTAAAACAGCTATTTTATCTTGATTTTGCAAACATAAGCCATTACACACGACATATACATGAATAGACAGTTTAAATACTTGAAAACGGTGTTTTGTATGCTTTTGCATGCTTAAAACTGCATTTTTATCTTGCTTTCACCAACATTAGCTATTATAAACGACAGAAACATGTATATGACAGTTTAAATACTTGAAAACAGCATTTTGTATGTTTTTGCAAGCTGAAAACAGCTATTTTATCTTAATTTTGCAAACATAAGCCATTACACACGACATATACATGAATATGATAGTTTAAATACATAAAAACAGCATTTTGTATGTTTTTGCAAGCTGAAAACAGCTATTTTATCTTGATTTTGCAAACAGAAGCCATTACACACGACATATACATGAATATGACAGTTTAAATACTTGAAAACAGCATTTTGTATGTTTTTGCAAGCTAATAACATCTATTTTATCTTGATTTTGCAAACATAAGCCATTACACACGACATATACATGAATATGACAGTTCAAATACTTGAAAGCGGTGCTTTGTATGCTTTTGCAAGCTTAAAACAGCATTTTTATCTTGCTTTCACCAACATTAGCTATTATACACGACAGAAACATGAATATGACAGTTAAAATACTTGAAAACAGCATTTTGTATCTTTTTGCAAGCTGAAAACAGCTATTTTATCTTGATTTTGCAAACATAAGCCATTACACACGACATATACATGAATATGACTGTTTAAATACTTGAAAACGGTGTTTTTTATGCTTTTGCATGCTTAATACAGCATTTTTATCTTGCTTTAACCAACATTAGCTATTATACATAGACAGAAACATAAATATGACAGTTTATATATTTGAAAACAGCATTTTGTATATTTTTGCAAGCTGAAAACAGCTATGTTACCTTGATTTTACAAACATAAGCCATTACACAAGACATATACATGAATATGACAGTTTAAATACTTGAAATCGGTGTTTTGTGTGCTTTTGCATGCTAAGAGCAGCATTTTTATCTTTCTTTCACCAACATTTGCTATTATACACGACAGAAACATGAATATGACAGTTTAAATACTTGAAAACAGCATTTTGTATGTTTTTGCAAGCTGAAAACAGCTATTTTATCTTAATTTTGCAAACATAAGCCATTACATACGACATATACATGAATATGACAGTTTAAATACTTAAAAACAGCATTTTGTATGTTTTTGCAAGCTGAAAACAGCTATTTTATCTTGATTTTGCAAACATAAGCCATTACACACGACATATACATGAATATGACAGTTTAAATACTTGAAAACAGCATTTTGTATGTTTTTGCAAGCTAATAACATCTATTTTATCTTGATTTTGCAAACATAAGCCATAACACACGACATATACATGAATATGACAGTTCAAATACTTGAAAGCGGTGTTTTGTATGCTTTTGCAAGCTTAAAACAGCATTTTTATCTTGCTTTCACCAACATTAGCTATTATACACGACAGAAACATGAATATGACAGTTTAAATACTTGAAAACAGCATTTTGTATCTTTTTGCAAGCTTAAAACAGCTATTTTATCTTGATTTTGCAAACACAAGCCATTACACACGACATATACATGAATATGACAGTTTAAGTACTTGAAAACGGTGTTTTGTATGCTTTTGCATGCTTAATACAGCATTTTTATCTTGCTTTAACCAACATTAGCTATTATACACGACAGAAACATGAATATGACAGTTTAAATAATTGAAAACAGCATTTTTATCTTTTTGCAAGCTGAAAACAGCTATTTTATCTTGATTTTGCAAACATAAGCCATTACACACGACATATACATGAATATGACTGTTTAAATACTTGAAAACGGTGTTTTGTATGCTTTTGCATGCTTAAAACAGCATTTTTGTCTTGCTTTCACCAACATTAGCTATTATACACGACAGAAACATAAATATGACAGTTTATATATTTGAAAACAACATTTTGTATGTTTTTGCAAGCTGAAAACAGCTATGTTATCTTGATTTTACAAACATAAGCCATTACACAAGACATATACATGAATATGACAGTTTAAGTACTTGAAAACGGTGTTTTGTATGCTTTTGCATGCTTAAAACAGCTATTTTATCTTGATTTTGCAAACATAAGCCATTACACACGACATATACATGAATAGACAGTTTAAATACTTGAAAACGGTGTTTTGTATGCTTTTGCATGCTTAAAACTGCATTTTTATCTTGCTTTCACCAACATTAGCTATTATAAACGACAGAAACATGTATATGACAGTTTAAATACTTGAAAACAGCATTTTGTATGTTTTTGCAAGCTGAAAACAGCTATTTTATCTTAATTTTGCAAACATAAGCCATTACACACGACATATACATGAATATGATAGTTTAAATACATAAAAACAGCATTTTGTATGTTTTTGCAAGCTGAAAACAGCTATTTTATCTTGATTTTGCAAACAGAAGCCATTACACACGACATATACATGAATATGACAGTTTAAATACTTGAAAACAGCATTTAGTTGTTTTTTGCAAGCTAAAAACATCTATTTTATCTTGCAAACATAAGCCATTACACACGACATATACATGAATATGACAGTTTAAATACTTGAAAACCGTGTTTTTTATGCTTTTGCATTCTTAGAGCAGCATTTTTATCTTTCTTTCACCAACATTAGCTATTATACACGACAGAAACATGAATATGATAGTTTAAATACTTGAAAACAGCATTTTGTATGTTTTTGCAAGCTGAAAACACCTATTTTATCTTGATTTTGCATACATAAGCCATTATACACGACATATACATGAATATGACAGTTTAAATACTTGAAAACGGTGTTTTGTATGCCTTTGCATGCTTAAAACTGCATTTTTATCTTGTTTTCACCAACATTAGCTATTATACACGACAGAAACATGAATATGACAGTTTAAATACTTGAAAACAGCATTTTGTATGTTTTTGCAAGCTGAAAACAGCTATTTTATCTTGATTTTGCATACATAAGCCATTATACACGACATATACATGAATATGACAGTTTAAATACTTGAAAACGGTGTTTTGTATGCTTTTGCATGCTTAAAACAGCATTTTTATCTTGCTTTCACCAACATTAGCTAATATACACGACAGAAACATGAATATGACAGTTTAAATACTTGAAAACAGCATTTTGTATGTTTTTGCAAGCTGAAAACAGCTATTTTATCTTGATTTTGCATACATAAGCCATTATACACGACATATACATGAATATGACAGTTTAAATACTTGAAAACGGTGTTTTGTATGCTTTTGCATGCTTAAAACAGCATTTTTATCTTGCTTTCACCAACATTAGCTAATATACACGACAGAAACATGAATATGACAGTTTAAATACTTGAAAACAGCATTTTGTATGTTTTTTCAAGCTGAAAACAGCTATTTTATCTTGATTTTGCAAACATAAGCCATTATATACGACATATACATGTATATGACAGTTTAAATACTTGAAATCGGTGTTTTGTGTGCTTTTGCATGCTTAGAGCAGCATTTTTATCTTTCTTTCACCAACATTTGCTATTATACACGACAGAAACATGAATATGACTGTTTAAATACTTGAAAACAGCATTTTGTATGTTTTTGCAAGCTGAAAACAGCTATTTTATCTTGATTTTGCAAACATAAACCATTACACACGACAAATACATGAATATGTCAGTTTAAATACTTGAAAACGGTGAATTGTATGCTTTTGCATGCTTAAAACAGCATTTTTATCTTGCTTTCACCAACATTAGCTATTATACACGACAGAACCATGAATATGACAATTTAAATACTTGATAACAGCATTTTGTATATTTTTGCTAGCTGAAAACAGCTATTTTATCTTGATTTTGCAATCATAAGCCATTACACACGACATATTCATGAATATGACAGTTTAAATAATTGAAAACGGTGTTTTGTATGCTCTTGCATGCTTAAAACAGCATTTTTATCTTGCTTTCACCAACATTAGCTATTATACATGACAGAAACATGAATATGACAGTTAAAATACTTGAAAACAGCATTTTGTTTGTTTTTGCAAGCTGAAAACCGCTATTTTATCTTGATTTTGCAAACATAAGCCATTACACACGACATATAAATGAATATGACAGTTTAAATACTTGAAAACGGTGTTTTGTATGCTTTTGCACGCTTAAAACAGCATTTGTATCTTGCTTTCACCAACATTTGCTATTATACACGACAGAAACATGAATATGACAGTTTAAATACTTGAAAACAGCATTTTGTATGTTTTTGCAAGCTGAAAACAGCTATTTTATCTTGATTTTGCAAACATAAGCCATTACACACGACATATTCATGAATAAAACTGTTTAAATACTTGAAAACGGTGTTTTGTATGCTTTTGCATGCTTAAAACAGCAATTTTATCTTGCTTTCACCAACATTAGCTATTATACACGACAGAAACATGAATATGACAGTTTAAATACTTGAATACAGCATTTTGTATGTTTTTGCAAGTTGAAAACAGAATTTTTATCTTGATTTTGCTTACATAAGCCATTACACACGACATATAAATGAATATGACAGTTTAAATACTTGAAAACGGTGTTTTGTATGCTTTTGCATGCTTAAAACAGCATTTTTATCTTGCTTTCACCAACATTAGCTATTATACACGACAGAAACATGAATATGACAGTTTAAATACTTGAAAACAGCATTTTGTATGTTTTTGCTAGATGAAAACAGATATTTTATCTTGATTTTGCAAACATAAGCCATTACACACGACATATACATTAATATGTAAGTTTAAATACTTGAAAACGGTGAGTTGTATGCTTTTGCATGCTTAAAACAGCATTTTTATCTTGCTTTCACCAACATTAGCTATTATACACGACAGAACCATGAATATGACAGTTTTAATACTTGAAAACAGCATTTTGTATGTTTTTGCAAGCTGAAAACAGCTATTTTATCTTGATTTTGCAAACATAAGCCATTACACACAACATATACATAAATATGACAGTTTAAATACTTGAAAACGGTGTTTTGTGTGCTTTTGCATGCTTAAAACAGCATTTTTGTCTTGCTTTCCCCAACATTAGCTATTATACACGACAGAAACATGAATATGACAGTTTTAATACTTGAAAACAGCATTTTGTATGTTTTTGCAAGCTGAAAACAGCTATTTTATCTTGATTTTGCAAACATAAGCCATTACACACAACATATACATAAATATGACAGTTTAAATACTTGAAAACGGTGTTTTGTATGCTTTTGCATGCTTAAAACAGCATTTTTATCTTGCTTTCACCAACATTAGCTATTATACACGACAGAAACATGAATATGACAGTTTTAATACTTAAAAACAGCATTTTGTATGTTTTTGCAAGCTGAAAACAGCTATTTTATCTTCATTTTGCAAACATAAGCCATTACAAACGACATATAAATGAATATGACAGTTTAAATACTTGAAAACGGTGTTTTGTATGCTTTTGCACGCTTAAAACAGCATTTGTATCTTGCTTTCACCAACATTTGCTATTATACACGACAGAAACATGAATATGACAGTTTAAATACTTGAAAACAGCATTTTGTATGTTTTTGCAAGCTGAAAACAGCTATTTTATCTTGATTTTGCAAACATAAGCCATTACACACGACATATTCATGAATAAAACTGTTTAAATACTTGAAAACGGTGTTTTGTATGCTTTTGCATGCTTAAAACAGCAATTTTATCTTGCTTTCACCAACATTAGCTATTATACACGACAGAAACATGAATATGACAGTTTAAATACTTGAATACAGCATTTTGTATGTTTTTGCAAGTTGAAAACAGCTATTTTATCTTGATTTTGCTTACATAAGCCATTACACACGACATATAAATGAATATGACAGTTTAAATACTTGAAAACGGTGTTTTGTATGCTTTTGCATGCTTAAAACAGCATTTTTATCTTGCTTTCACCAACATTAGCTATTATACACGACAGAAACATGAATATGACAGTTTAAATACTTGAAAACAGCATTTTGTATGTTTTTGCAAGCTGAAAACAGATATTTTATCTTGATTTTGCAAACATAAGCCATTACACACGACATATACATTAATATGTAAGTTTAAATACTTGAAAACGGTGAGTTGTATGCTTTTGCATGCTTAAAACAGCATTTTTATCTTGCTTTCACCAACATTAGCTATTATACACGACAGAACCATGAATATGACAGTTTTAATACTTGAAAACAGCATTTTGTATGTTTTTGCAAGCTGAAAACAGCTATTTTATCTTGATTTTGCAAACATAAGCCATTGCACACAACATATACATAAATATGACAGTTTAAATACTTGAAAACGGTGTTTTGTATGCTTTTGCATGCTTAAAACAGCATTTTTATCTTGCTTTCACCAACATTAGCTATTATACACGACAGAAACATGAATATGACAATTTAAATACTTGAAAACAGCATTTTGTATGTTTTTGCAAGCTGAAAACAGCTATTTTATCTTGATTTTGCAAATATAAGCCATTACACATGACATATACATGAATATGACAGTTTAAATACTTGAAAATGGTGTTTCGTATGCTTTTGCATGCTTAGAGCAGCATTTTTATCTTTCTTTCACCAACATTAGCTATTATACACGACAAAAACATGAATATGACAGTTAAAATACTTGAAAACAGCATTTTGTATGTTTTTGCAAGCTGAAAACAGCTATTTTATCTTGATTTTGCAAACATAAGCCATTACACACGACATATACATAAATATGACAGTTTATATACTTGAAAATGGTGTTTTGTATGCTTTTGCATGCTTAAAACAGCATTTTTATCTTGCTTTCACCAACAATAGGTATTATACACGACAGAAACATAAATATGACAGTTTTAATACTTGAAAACAGCATTTTGTATGTTTTTGCAAGCTGAAAACAGCTATGTTATCTTGATTTTGCAAACATAAGCCATTACACACAACATATACATAAATATGACAGTTTAAATACTTGAAAACGGTGTTTTGTATGCTTTTGCATGCTTAAAACAGCATTTTTATCTTGCTTACACCAACATTAGCTATTATACACGACAGAAACATGAATATGACAGTTCTAATACTTAAAAACAGCATTTAGTAAGTTTTTGCAAGCTGAAAACAGCTATTTTATCTTCATTTTGCAAACATAAGCCATTACACACGACATATACATGAATATGACAGTTTAAATACTTGAAAATGGTGTTTTGTATGCTTTTGCATGCTTAAAACAGCATTTTTATCTTGCTTTCACCAACATTAGGTATTATACACGACAGAAACATAAATATGATAGTTTAAATACTTGAAAACAGCATTTTGTATGTTTTTGCAAGCTGAAAACAGCTATTTTATCTTGATTTTGCAATCATAAGCCATTACACACGACATATTCATGAATATGACAGTTTAAATACTTGAAAACGGTGTTTTGTATGCTTTTGCATGCTTAAAACAGCATTTTTATCTTGATTTCACCAACATTAGCTAATATACACGACAGAAACATGAATATGACAGTTTAAATACTTGAATACAGCATTTTGTATGTTTTTTCAAGCTGAAAACAGCTATTTTATCTTGATTTTGCAAACATAAGCCATTACACACGACATATACATGAATATGACAGTTTAAATACTTGAAAACGGTGTTTTGTATGCTTTTGCATGCTTAAAACAGCATTTTTATTTTGCTTTCACCAACATTTGCTATTATACACGACAGAAACATGAATAAGACAGTTTAAATACTTGAAAACAGCATTTTGTATGTTTTTGCAAGCTGAAAACAGCTATTTTATCTTGATTTTGCAAACATAAGCCATTATACACGACATATACATGAATATGACAGTTTAAATACTTGAAAACGGTGTTTTGTATGCTCTTGCTTGCTTAAAACAGCATTTTTATCTTGCTTTCACCAACATTTGCTGTTATACACGACAGAAACATGAATAAGACAGTTTAAATACTTGAAAAAAGCATTTTGTATGATTTTGCAAGCTGAAAACAGCTATTTTATCTTGATTTTGCAAACATGAGCCATTACACACGACATATACATAAATATGACAGTTTATACACTTGAAAACGGTGTTTTGTATGCTTTTGCATGCTTAGAGCAGCATTTTTATCTTTCTTTCACCAACATTAGCTATTATACACGACAGAAACATGAA
Organism: Poecilus cupreus; assembly: GCA_963942605.1. Classification (NCBI taxonomy): domain Eukaryota; kingdom Metazoa; phylum Arthropoda; class Insecta; order Coleoptera; family Carabidae; genus Poecilus; species Poecilus cupreus. The sequence goes on along the minus strand of CAWWDY010002686.1, from coordinate 10,062 downwards.
TATGACAGTTTAAATACTTGAGAACAGCATTTTGTACGTTTTTGCAAGCTGAAAACAGCTATTTTATCTTGATTTTGCAAACATAAGCCATTACACAAGACATATACATGATTATGACAGTTTAAGTACTTGAAAACGGTGTTTCGTGTGTTTTTTCATGCTTAAAACAGCATTTTTATCTTGCTTTCACCAACATTAGCTATTATACACGACAGAAACATGAATATGACAGTTTAAATACTTGAAAACAGCATTTTGTATGTTTTTGCAAGCTGAAAACAGCTATTTTATCTTGATTTTGCAAACATAAGCCATTACACAAGACATATACATGAATATGACAGTTTAAGTACTTAAAAACGGTGTTTCGTATGTTTTTGCTTGCTTAAAACAGCATTTTTATCTTGCTTTCACCAACATTAGCTATTATACACGACAGACACATGAATATGACAGTTTAAATACTTGAAAACAGCATTTTGTATGTTTTTGCAAGCTGAAAACCGCTATTTTATCTTGATATTGCAAACATAAGCCATTACACACGACATATACATGAATATGACAGTTTAAATACTTTAAAACAGCATTTTGTATGTTTTTGCAAGCTGAAAACAGCTATTTTATCTTGATTTTGCAAACATAAGCCATTACACACGACATATACATGAATATGACAGTTTAAATATTTGAAAACGGTGTTTTGTATGCTTTTGCATGCTTTAAACAGCATTTTTATCTTACTTTCACCAACATTAGCTATTATACACGACAGAAACATGAATATGACAGTTTAAATACTTGAAAACAACATTTTGTAGGTTTTTGCAAGCTAAAAACATCTATTTTATCTTGATTTTGCAAACATAAGCCATTACACACGACATATACATGAATATGACAGTTTAAATACTTGAAAACAGCATTTTGTATGTTTTTGCAAGCTGAAAACCGCTATTTTATCTTGATTTTGCAAACATAAGCCATTACACACGACATATACATGAATATGACAGTTTATATACTTAAAAACAGCATTTTGTATGTTTTTGCAAGCTGAAAACAGCTATTTTATTTTGATTTTGCAAACATAAACCATTACACACGACATATACATGAATATGACAGTTTAAATATTTGAAAACGGTGTTTTGTATGTTTTTGCATGCTTAAAACAGCATGTTTATCTTACTTTCACCAACATTAGCTATTATACACGACAGAAACATGAATATGACAGTTTAAATACTTGAAAACAGCATTTTGTAGGTTTTTGCAAGCTAAAAACATCTATTTTATCTTGATATTGCAAACATAAGCCATTACACACGACATATACATGAATATGACAGTTCAAATACTTGAAAGCGGTGTTTTGTATGCTTTTCCTAGCTTAAAACAGCATTTTTATCTTGCTTTCAACAACATTAGCTATTATACACGACAGAAACATGAATATGACAGTTTAAATACTTGAAAACAGCATTTTTATCTTTTTGCAAGCTGAAAACAGCTATTTTATCTTGATTTTGCAAACATAAGCCATTACACACGACATGTACATGAATATGACAGTTTAAATACTTGAAAACAGCATTTTGTATGTTTTTGCAAGCTGAAAACAGCTATTTTATCTTGATTTTGCAAACATAAGCCATTACACACGACATATACATGAATATGACAGTTTAAATACTTGAAAACGGTGTTTTGTATGCTTTTGCATGCTTAAAACTGCATTTTTATCTTGCTTTCACCAACATTAGCTATTATACACGACAGAAACATGAATATGACAGTTTATATACTTGAAAACAACATTTTGTATGTTTTTGCAAGCTGAAAACTGCTATTTTATCTTGATTTTACAAACATAAGCCATTACACAAGACATATACATGAATATGACAGTTTAAGTACTTGAAAACGGTGTTTTGTATACTTTTGCATGCTTAAAACAGCATTTTTATCTTGCTTTCACAAACATTAGCTATTATACACGACAGAAACATGAATATGACAGTTTAAATACTTGAGAACAGCATTTTGTACGTTTTTGCAAGCTGAAAACCGCTATTTTTTCTTGATTTTGCAAACATAAGCCATTACACACGACATATACATGAATATGACAGTTTAAATACTTGAAAACAGCATTTTGTATGTTTTTGCAAGCTGAAAACAGCTATTTTATCTTGATTTTGCAAACATAAGCCATTACACACGACATATACATGAATAGACAGTTTAAATACTTGAAAACGGTGTTTTGTATGCTTTTGCATGCTTAAAACTGCATTTTTATCTTGCTTTCACCAACATTAGCTATTATAAACGACAGAAACATGAATATGACAGTTTAAATACTTGAAAACAGCATTTTGTATGTTTTTGCAAGCTGAAAACAGCTATTTTATCTTAATTTTGCAAACATAAGCCATTACACACGACATATACATGAATATGACAGTTTAAATACTTAAAAACAGCATTTTGTATGTTTTTGCAAGCTGAAAACAGCTATTTTATCTTGATTTTGCAAACATAAGCGCACACGACATATACATGAATATGACAGTTTAAATACTTGATAACAGCATTTTGTATGTTTTTGCAAGCTGAAAACCGCTATTTTATCTTGATTTTGCAAACATAAGCCATTACACACGACATATACATGAATAGACAGTTTAAATACTTGAAAACGGTGTTTTGTATGCTTTTGCATGCTTAAAACTGCATTTTTATCTTGCTTTCACCAACATTAGCTATTATAAACGACAGAAACATGAATATGACAGTTTAAATACTTGAAAACAGCATTTTGTATGTTTTTGCAAGCTGAAAACAGCTATTTTATCTTAATTTTGCAAACATAAGCCATTACACACGACATATACATGAATATGACAGTTTAAATACTTAAAAACAGCATTTTGTAGGTTTTTGCAAGCTAAAAACATCTATTTTATCTTGATTTTGCAAACATAAGCCATTACACACGACATATACATGAATATGACAGTTTAAATACTTGAAAACAGCATTTTGTATGTTTTTGCAAGCTGAAAACCGCTATTTTATCTTTATTTTGCAAACATAAGCCATTACACTAGACATATATATGAATATGACAGTTTAAATATTTGAAAACGGTGTTATGTATGCTTTTGCATGCTTAAAACAGCATTTTTATCTTACTTTCACCAACATTAGCTATTATACACGACAGAAACATAATTATGACAGTTTAAATACTTGAAAACTGCATTTTGTAGGTTTTTGCAAGCTAATAACATCTATTTTATCTTGATTTTACAAACATAAGCCATTACACAAGACATATACATGAATATGACAGTTTAAGTACTTGAAAACGGTGTTTTGTATACTTTTGCATGCTTAAAACAGCATTTTTATCTTGCTTTCACAAACATTAGCTATTATACACGACAGAAACATGAATATGACAGTTTAAATACTTGAGAACAGCATTTTGTACGTTTTTGCAAGCTGAAAACCGCTATTTTTTCTTGATTTTGCAAACATAAGCCATTACACACGACATATACATGAATATGACAGTTTAAATACTTGAAAACAGCATTTTGTATGTTTTTGCAAGCTGAAAACCGCTATTTTATCTTGATTTTGCAAACATAAGCCATTACACACGACATATACATGAATAGACAGTTTAAATACTTGAAAACGGTGTTTTGTATGCTTTTGCATGCTTAAAACTGCATTTTTATCTTGCTTTCACCAACATTAGCTATTATAAACGACAGAAACATGAATATGATAGTTTAAATACTTGAAAACAGCATTTTGTATGTTTTTGCAAGCTGAAAACAGCTATTTTATCTTAATTTTGCAAACATAAGCCATTACACACGACATATACATGAATATGACAGTTTAAATACTTAAAAACAGCATTTTGTAGGTTTTTGCAAGCTAAAAACATCTATTTTATCTTGATTTTGCAAACATAAGCCATTACACACGACATATACATGAATATGACAGTTTAAATACTTGAAAACAGCATTTTGTATGTTTTTGCAAGCTGAAAACCGCTATTTTATCTTTATTTTGCAAACATAAGCCATTACACTAGACATATATATGAATATGACAGTTTAAATATTTGAAAACGGTGTTATGTATGCTTTTGCATGCTTAAAACAGCATTTTTATCTTACTTTCACCAACATTAGCTATTATACACGACAGAAACATAATTATGACAGTTTAAATACTTGAAAACTGCATTTTGTAGGTTTTTGCAAGCTAATAACATCTATTTTATCTTGATTTTACAAACATAAGCCATTACACAAGACATATACATGAATATGACAGTTTAAGTACTTGAAAACGGTGTTTTGTATACTTTTGCATGCTTAAAACAGCATTTTTATCTTGCTTTCACAAACATTAGCTATTATACACGACAGAAACATGAATATGACAGTTTAAATACTTGAGAACAGCATTTTGTACGTTTTTGCAAGCTGAAAACCGCTATTTTTTCTTGATTTTGCAAACATAAGCCATTACACACGACATATACATGAATATGACAGTTTAAATACTTGAAAACAGCATTTTGTATGTTTTTGCAAGCTGAAAACCGCTATTTTATCTTGATTTTGCAAACATAAGCCATTACACACGACATATACATGAATAGACAGTTTAAATACTTGAAAACGGTGTTTTGTATGCTTTTGCATGCTTAAAACTGCATTTTTATCTTGCTTTCACCAACATTAGCTATTATAAACGACAGAAACATGAATATGACAGTTTAAATACTTGAAAACAGCATTTTGTATGTTTTTGCAAGCTGAAAACAGCTATTTTATCTTAATTTTGCAAACATAAGCCATTACACACGACATATACATGAATATGACAGTTTAAATACTTAAAAACAGCATTTTGTAGGTTTTTGCAAGCTAAAAACATCTATTTTATCTTGATTTTGCAAACATAAGCCATTACACACGACATATACATGAATATGACAGTTTAAATACTTGAAAACAGCATTTTGTATGTTTTTGCAAGCTGAAAACCGCTATTTTATCTTTATTTTGCAAACATAAGCCATTACACACGACATATACATGAATATAAATGTTTAAATACTTGAAAACGGTGTTTTGTATGCTTTTGCATGCTTAAAACAGCATTTTTATCTTGCTTTCACCAACATTATCTATTATACACGACAGAAACATGAATATGACAGTTAATATACTTGAAAACAGCATTTTGTATGTTTTTGCAAGCTGAAAACAGCTATGTTATCTTGATTTTACAAACATAAGCCATTACACAAGACATATACATGAATATGACAGTTTAAGTACTTGAAAACGGTGTTTTGTATGCTTTTGCATGCTTAAAACAGCTATTTTATCTTGATTTTGCAAACATAAGCCATTACACACGACATATACATGAATAGACAGTTTAAATACTTGAAAACGGTGTTTTGTATGCTTTTGCATGCTTAAAACTGCATTTTTATCTTGCTTTCACCAACATTAGCTATTATAAACGACAGAAACATGAATATGACAGTTTAAATACTTGAAAACAGCATTTTGTATGTATTTGCAAGCTGAAAACAGCTATTTTATCTTAATTTTGCAAACATAAGCCATTACACACGACATATACATGAATATGACAGTTTAAATACTTAAAAACAGCATTTTGTATGTTTTTGCATGCTGAAAACAGCTATTTTATCTTGATTTTGCAAACATAAGCCATTACACACGACATATACATGAATATAACAGTTTAAATACTTGAAAACAGCATTTAGTAGGTTTTTGCAAGCTAAAAACATCTATTTTATCTTGATTTTGCAAACATAAGCCATTACACACGACATATACATGAATAATGACAGTTTAAATACTTGAAAACAGCATTTTGTAGGTTTTTGCAAGCTAATAACATCTATTTTATCTTGATTTTTCAAACATAAGCCATTACACACGACATATACATGAATATGACAGTTCAAATACTTGAAAACAGCATTTAGTAGGTTTTTGCAAGCTAAAAACATCTATTTTATCTTGATTTTGCAAACATAAGCCATTACACACGACATGTACATGAATATGACAGTTCAAATACTTGAAAACGGTGTTTTGTATGCTTTTGCATGCTTAAAACAGCATTTTTATCTTGCTTTCACCAACATTAGCTATTATACACGACAGAAACATGAATATGACAGTTTATATACTTGAAAACAGCATTTTGTATGTTTTTGCAAGCTGAAAACAGCTATTTTATCTTGATTTTGCAAACATAAGCCATTACACACGACATATACATGAATATGACAGTTTATATACTTGAAAACGGTGTTTTGTATGCTTTTGCATGCTTAGAGCAGCATTTTTATCTTTCTTTCACCAACATTTGCTATTATACACGACAGAAACATGAATATGACAGTTTAAATACTTGAAAACAGCATTTTGTATGTTTTTGCAAGCTGAAAACAGCTATTTTATCTTAATTTTGCAAACATAAGCCATTACACACGACATATACATGAATATGACAGTTTAAATACTTGAAAACGGTGTTTTGTTTGCTTTTGCATGCTTAAAACCGCATTTTTATCTTGCTTTCACCAACATTAGCTATTATACACGACAGAAACATGAATATGACAGTTTATATACTTGAAAACAGCATTTTGTATGTTTTTGCAAGCTGAAAACAGTTATGTTATCTTGATTTTACAAACATAAGCCATTACACAAGACATATACATGAATATGACAGTTTAAGTACTTGAAAACGGTGTTTTGTATGCTTTTGCATGCTTAAAACAGCTATTTTATCTTGATTTTGCAAACATAAGCCATTACACACGACATATACATGAATAGACAGTTTAAATACTTGAAAACGGTGTTTAGTATGCTTTTGCATGCTTAAAACTGCATTTTTATCTTGCTTTCACCAACATTAGCTATTATAAACGACAGAAACATGAATATGACAGTTTAAATACTTGAAAACAGCATTTTGTATGTTTTTGCAAGCTGAAAACAGCTATTTTATCTTAATTTTGCAAACATAAGCCATTACACATGACATATACATGAATATGACAGTTTAAATACTTAAAAACAGCATTTTGTATGTTTTTGCAAGCTGAAAACAGCTATTTTATCTTGATTTTGCAAACATAAGCCATTACACACGACATATACATGAATATGACAGTTTAAATACTTGAAAACAGCATTTAGTAGGTTTTTGCAAGCTAAAAACATCTATTTTATCTTGATTTTGCAAACATAAGCCATTACACACGACATATACATGAATAATGACAGTTTAAATACTTGAAAACAGCATTTTGTATGTTTTTGCAAGCTGAAAACCACTATTTTATCTTGATTTTGCAAACATAAGCCATTACACTAGACATATATATATGAATATGACAGTTTAAATATTTGAAAACGGTGTTTTGTATGCTTTTGCATGCTTAAAACAGCATTTTTATCTTACTTTCACCAACATTAGCTATTATACACGGCAGAAACATGAATATGACAGTTTAAATACTTGAAAACAGCATTTTGTAGGTTTTTGCAAGCTAATAACATCTATTATATCTTGATTTTTCAAACATAAGCCATTACACACGACATATACATGAATATGACAGTTCAAATACTTGAAAGCGGTGTTTTGTATGCTTTTGCAAGCTTAAAACAGCATTTTTATCTTGCTTTCACCAACATTAGCTATTAAACACGACAGAAACATGAATATGGCAGTTTAAATACTTGAAAACAGCATTTTGTATCTTTTTGCAAGCTGAAAACAGCTATTTTATCTTGATTTTGCAAACATAAGCCATTACACACGACATATACATGAATATGACAGTTTAAGTACTTGAAAACTGTGTTTTGTATGCTTTTGCATGCTTAAAACAGCATTTTTATCTTGCTTTCACAAACATTAGCTATTATACACGACAGAAACATGAATATGACAGTTTAAATACTTGAAAACAGCATTTTTATCTTTTTGCAAGCTGAAAACAGCTATTTTATCTTGATTTTGCAAACATAAGCTATTACACACGACATATACATGAATATGACAGTTTAAATACTAGAAAACCGTGTTTTGTATGCTTTTGCATTCTTAGAGCAGCATTTTTATCTTTCTTTCACCAACATTAGCTATTATACACGACAGAAACATGAATATGACAGTTAAAATACTTGAAAACAGCATTTTGTAAGTTTTTGCAAGCTGAAAACAGCTATTTTATCTTGATTTTGCAAACATAAGCCATTACACACGACATATACATGAATATAATAATAATAATAATAATAATGATTTATTTTCTGAGGATACAATACATTGTATATAGAAAACGTCACAAATAAAATATATAAACAGATACAAAAGTTAAATAAATTATAAATTAAAAAATTCATTTAAATCATAGAAGTTGTAATGCAGAAGGAACAATTTTAGACTTTTTTTGAATTTTCTAGAGTTAGTCTCTGATTTAATGACATCGGGCAGTTTGTTAAAAATTTGTAAACCAATCCGGTTAGGAGAATTTTTTACAACATTTAACTTAGAAGTAGGAACGTATAAATTATTTCTTTTTCTTGTGTTATGTTGATGGAACTCTGAAATCATGGTAAACGATGTTTTATTCTTGAAAATAAAATTGCTTATTTCCCAAATATAGATGCAAGTTAAACTTAAAATATTAAATTTTTTAAAAATATCTCTACAGGATATTCTTTGACTGATTCCTGCTATACATCTTAAAATTCTCTTTTGAGCTATAAAAACTTTGTGAGCAGCATTAGAAGCGCCCCAAAAGGAAATACCATAACGTATGCGAGACTCAACGCAAGCAAAGTAAAAAATTAAAGTTGATTAATATTTAAATATTCTTTTAAATGTCGTATTTGATAACAGGTCGAATTAAGTTTGATAATAAGATCGTCACAGTGAGGATTCCAGTTTAGGGTATCATTTACTAGCATACCCAATAAACGAGCTGATTTGTCGGTACCTTTAAAGCTATCTCCAAAACGAATGTTAATATTATTATTGTTATTGGGATTCATGTGAAAATGAAGAATTTTTGTTTTAGAACTATTTAAAAATAACTTATTTTCACAACACCATGAAGTTAGGGACTGAACGGTGTGATTGCATTTGTTAATTAAAATATCTTTATCCGGGTCCGAAATGATTATAGTACTATCATCGGCGTACAAAATAGGAATGCAATCATCAGAAAGTACTGTACATAAATCATTTATATAAACAGTAAAAAGAACTGGAGCAAGTGCAGTACCCTGTGGAAGACCTACATCAATTAATGCTAAATTAGACTGAACAAAATAATTAGTCGACTGCTTATTAGTGTAGTTAAGAGACACGAATTGGTGTCTGTTTGATAAAAAGGTAGCAATCCAATTTAAGGCAACCCCACGAACACCTACGCACTCTAGCTTATCTAACAAGCGGTGTTTGCGCGTTTTAAAAGACTGGTATATGTATATAGATTGCTATGGAGAATGATGAAATCTAGACCTCCATAAAATTATGTTGTTATGTTTTGTAATAAATATTTGAATGTTTTTGTAAACAACAGTTATTTTTATGTGTATCAATAAAAGAACACAAATGAAATGTTTCGCAAAATAAACTACGTCTAAATTTATTATTATATTGGAATTTTTACAATTTAACCCTGCACTTTACAACGTATAGCAGCAGAGTGGTCTGAAGAGTGTAAGACTTGACTCTATCCTGGCAGTTAACTACTGGAAGAAGACAACTGGTTCTGCATATATAATCTACCTTTTGCGAGTGCTTCGTTTAATAGTGCAAGTGCTCCAATTATTATATTATTCTACAAGACGTCAAGCTATAGACTTGCCGCATCTCTTCTGTACTGCAACGATTCAGCGACTTCCCAAGGCTGGTCTTCAGAGTCCGTCAGAGCAGCGA
>CAWWDY010002685.1:0-24000 GCA_963942605.1 Poecilus cupreus | reverse complement strand
CTATGTTTTTGCAAGTTTAAAACAGCAATTTTATCGTCCTTTCTCATAAATCGCCGTTTCACACGAAAGAAACATGAATTTGTCAGATTGAATATTTCAAAACAGCGTTTTTCTATGTTTTTTCAAGTTTAAAACAGCAGTTTTATTGTGATTTTACAAAAATCCACCGTTTCGAACGAAAGAAACCTGAGTTTATCAGTTTGAATATTTAAAAACAGCGTTTTTCTATGTTTTTGCTAGTTTAAAACAACAATTTTATCGTCATTTCTCATAAATCGCCGTTTCGCACGAAAGAAACCTGAATTTATCAGTTTGAATAGTTAAAAACAGCGTTTTTCTATGTTTTTGCAAGTTTAAAACAGCAATTTTATCGTCATTTCTCATAAATCTCAGTTTCACACGAAAGAAACATGAATTTGTCAGTTTGAATAGTTCAAAACAGCGTTTTTCTATGTTTTTGCAAGTTTAAAACAGCAATTTTATCGTCATTTCTCATAAATCGCCGTTTCACACGAAAGAAACATGAATTTGTCAGTTTGAATAGTTCAAAACAGCGTTTTACTATGTTTTTGCAAGTTTTAAACAGCAATTTTATCGTCATTTCTCATAAATCGCCGTTTCACACGAAAGAAACATGAATTTGTCAGTTTGAATAGTTCAAAACAGCGTTTTTCTATGTTTTTGCAAGTTTAAAACAGCAATTTTATCGTCATTTCTCATAAATCGCCATTTCACACGAAAGAAACATGAATTTATCAGTTTGTATAGTTGAAAACAGCGTTTTACTATGTTTTTGCAAGTTTAAAACAGCAATTTTATCGTTATTTCTCATAAATCGCCGTTTCACACGAAAGTAACATGAATTTGTCAGTTTGAATAGTTCAAAACAGCGTTTTTCTATGTTTTTGCAAGTTTAAAACAGCAATTTTATCGCCATTTCTCATAAATCGCCGTTTCACACGAAAGAAACATGAATTTATCAGTTTGAATAGTTCAAAACAGAGTTTTACTATGTTTTTGCAAGTTTAAAACAGCAATTTTATCGTCATTTCTCATAAATCGCCGTTTCACACGAAAGAAACATGAATTTGTCAGTGTGAATAGTTCAAAACAGCGTTTTTCTATGTTTTTGCAAGTTTAAAACAGCAGTTTTATCGTGATTTTACAAAAATCCACCGTTTCGAACGAAAGAAACATGAATTTGTCAGTTTGAATAGTTCAAAACAGCGTTTTACTATGTTTTTGCAAGTTTAAAACAGCAATTTTATCGTCATTTCTCATAAATCGCCGTTTCACACGAAAGAAACATGAATTTGTCAGTTTGAATAGTTCAAAACAGCGTTTTACTATGTTTTTGCAAGTTTTAAACAGCAATTTTATCGTCATTTCTCATAAATCGCCGTTTCACACGAAAGAAACATGAATTTGTCAGTTTGAATAGTTCAAAACAGCGTTTTTCTATGTTTTTGCAAGTTTAAAACAGCAGTTTTATCGTGATTTCACAAAAATCCACCGTTTCGAACGAAAGAAACCTGAATTTATCAGTTTGAATAGTTAAAAACAGCGTTTTTCTATGTTTTTGCAAGCTTAAAACAGCAATTTTATCGTCATTTCTCATAAATCGCCGTTTCACACGAAAGAAACGTGAATTTGTCAGTTTGAATAGTTCAAAACAGCGTTTTACTATGTTTTTGCAAGTTTAAAACAGCAATTTTATCGTCATTTCTCATAAATCGCCGTTTCACACGAAAGAAATATGAATTTATCAGTTTGAATAGTTGAAAACAGCGTTTTTCTATGTTTTTGCAAGTTTAAAAGAGCAATTTTATCGTCATTTCTCATAAATCGCCGTTTCACAGGAAAGAAACATGAATTTATCAGTTTGAATAGTTGAAAACAGCGTTTTTCTATGTTTTTGCAAGTTTAAAACAGCAATTTTATCGTCATTTCTCATAAATCGCCGTTTCGCACGAAAGAAACCTGAATTTATCAGTTTGAATAGTTAAAAACAGCGTTTTTCTATGTTTTTGCAAGTTTAAAACAGCAATTTTATCGTCATTTCTCATAAATCGCCGTTTCACACGAAAGAAACATGAATTTGTCAGTTTGAATAGTTCAAAACAGCGTTTTTCTATATTTTTGCAAGTTTAAAACAGCAATTTTATCGTCATTTCTCATAAATCGCCGTTTCACACGAAAGAAACATGAATTTGTCAGTTTGAATAGTTCAAAACAGCGTTTTACTATGTTTTTGCAAGTTTAAAACAGCTATTTTATCGTCATTTCTCATAAATCGCCGTTTCACACGAAAGAAACATGAATTTGTCAGTTTGAATAGTTCAAAACAGCGTTTTTCTATGTTTTTGCTAGTTTAAAACAGCAGTTTTATCGTGATTTTACAAAAATCCACCGTTTCAAACGAAAGAAACCTGAATTTATCAGTTTGAATAATTAAAAACAGCGTTTTTCTATGTTTTTGCAAGTTTAAAACAGCAATTTTATCGTCATTTCTCATAAATCGCCGTTTTACACGAAAGAAACATGTTTTTGTCAGTTTGAATAGTTCAAAACTGCGTTTTACTATGTTTTTGCAAGTTTAAAACTGCAATTTTATCGTCATTTCTCATAAATCGCCGTTTCACACGAAAGAAACATGAACTTATCAGTTTGAATAGTTGAAAACAGCGTTTTTCTATGTTTTTGCAAGTTTAAAACAGCAATTTTATCGTCATTTCTCATAAATCGCCGTTTCACACGAAAGAAACATGAATTTATCAGTTTGAATAGTTGAAAACAGCGTTTTTCTATGTTTTTGCAAGTTTAAAACAGCAATTTTATCGTCATTTCTCATAAATCGCCGTTTCACACGAAAGAAACATGAATTTGTCAGTTTGAATAGTTCAAAACAGCGTTTTTCTATGTTTTTGCAAGTTTAAAACAGCAGTTTTATTGTGATTTCACAAAAATCCACCGTTTCGAACAAAAAAAAACTGAATTTATCAGTTTGAATAGTTAAAAACAGCGTTTTTCTATGTTTTTGCAAGTTTAAAACAGCAATTTTATCGTCATTTCTCATAAATCGCCGTTTCGCACGAAAGAAACCTGAATTTATCAGTTTGAATAGTTAAAAACAGCGTTTTTCTATGTTTTTGCAAGTTTAAAACAGCAATTTTATCGTCATTTCTCATAAATCGCCGTTTCACAAGAAAGAAACATGAATTTGTCAGTTTGAATAGTTCAAAACAGCGTTTTTCTATGTTTTTGCAAGTTTAAAACAGCAATTTTATCGTCATTTCTCATAAATCGCCGTTTCACACGAAAGAAACATGAATTTGTCAGTTTGAATAGTTCAAAACAGCGTTTTACTATGTTTTTGCAAGTTTAAAACAGCAACTTTATCGTCATTTCTCATAAATCTCCGTTTCACACGAAAGAAACATGAATTTGTCAGTTTGAATAGTTCAAAACAGCGTTTTACTATGTTTTTGCAAGTTTAAAACAGCAATTTTATCGTCATTTCTCATAAATCGCCGTTTCACACGAAAGAAACATGAATTTGTCAGTTTGAATAGTTCAAAACAGCGTTTTTCTATGTTTTTGCAAGTTTAAAACAGCAGTTTTATTGTGATTTTACAAAAATCCACCGTTTCGAACGAAAGAAACCTGAATTTATCAGTTTGAATAGTTAAAAACAGCGTCTTTCTATGTTTTTGCTAGTTTAAAACAGCAATTTTATCGTCATTTCTCATAAATCGCCGTTTCGCACGAAAGAAACCTGAATTTATCAGTTTAAATAGTTAAAAACAGCGTTTTTCTATGTTTTTGCAAGTTTAAAACAGCAATTTTATCGTCGTTTCTCATAAATCGCCGTTTCACACGAAAGAAACATGAATTTGTCAGTTTGAATAGTTCAAAACAGCGTTTTTCTATGTTTTTGCAAGTTTAAAACAGCAATTTTATCGTCATTTCTCTTAAATCGCCGTTTCACACGAAAGAAACAAGAATTTGTCAGTTTGAATAGTTCAAAACAGCGTTTTACTATGTTTTTGCAAGTTTAAAACAGGAATTTTATCGTCATTTCTCATAAATCGCCGTTTCACACGAAAGAAACATGAATTTGTCAGTTTGAATAGTTCAAAACAGCGTTTTTCTATGTTTTTGCAAGTTTAAAACAGCAGTTTTATCGTGGTTTCACAAAAATCCACCGTTTCGAACGAAAGAAACCTGAATTTATCAGTTTGAATAGTTAAAAACAGCGTTTTTCTATGTTTTTGCAAGTTTAAAACAGCAATTTTATCGTCATTTCTCATAAATCGCCGTTTTACACGAAAGAAACGTGAATTTGTCAGTTTGAATAGTTCAAAACAGCGTTTTACTATGTTTTTGCAAGTTTAAAACAGCAATTTTATCGTCATTTCTCATAAATCGCAGTTTCACACGAAAGAAACATGAATTTGTCAGTTTGAATAGTTCAAAACAGCGTTTTTCTATGTTTTTGCAAGTTTAAAACAGCAATTTTATCGTCATTTCTCATAAATCGCCGTTTCGCACGAAAGAAACCTGAATTTATCAGTTTGAATAGTTAAAAACAGCGTTTTTCTATGTTTTTGCAAGTTTAAAACAGCAATTTTATCGTCATTTCTCATAAATCGCCGTTTCACACGAAAGAAACATGAATTTGTCAGTTTGAATAGTTCAAAACAGCCTTTTTCTATGTTTTTGCAAGTTTAAACAGCAATTTTATCGTCATTTCTCATAAATCGCCGTTTCACACGAAAGAAACATGAATTTGTCAGTTTGAATAGTTCAAAACAGCGTTTTACTATGTTTTTGCAAGTTTAAAACAGCAATTTTATCGTCATTTCTTATAAATCGCCGTTTCACACGAAAGAAACATGAATTTGTCAGTTTGAATAGTTCAAAACAGCGTTTTACTATATTTTTGCAAGTTTAAAACAGCAATTTTATCGTCATTTCTCATAAATCGCCGTTTCACACGAAAGAAACATGAATTTGTCAGTTTGAATAGTTCAAAACAGCGTTTTACTATGTTTTTGCAAGTTTAAAACAGCAATTTTATCGTCATTTCTCATAAATCGCCGTTTCACACGAAAGAAACATGAATTTGTCAGTTTGAATAGTTCAAAACAGCGTTTTTCTATGGTTTTGCAAGTTTAAAACAGCAGTTTTATCGTGATTTCACAAAAATCTACCGTTTCGAACGAAAGAAACCTGAATTTATCAGTTTGAATAGTTAAAAACAGCGTTTTTCTATGTTTTTGCAAGTTTAAAACAGCAATTTTATCATCATTTCTCATAACTCGCCGTTTCACACGAAAGAAACGTGAATTTGTCAGTTTGAATAGTTCAAAACAGCGTTTTACTATGTTTTTGCAAGTTTAAAACAGCAATTTTATCGTCATTTCTCATAAATCGCCGTTTCACAGGAAAGAAACATGAATTTGTCAGTTTGAATAGTTCAAAACAGCGTTTTTCTAGTTTTTGCAAGTTTAAAACAGCAATTTTATCGTCATTTCTCATAAATCGCCGTTTCGCACGAAAGAAACCTGAATTTATCAGTTTGAATATTTAAAAACAGCGTTTTTCTATGTTTTTGCAAGTTTAAAACAGCAATTTTATCGTCATTTCTCATAAATCGCCGTTTCACACGAAAGAAACATGAATTTGTCAGTTTGAATAGTTCAAAACAGCGTTTTTCTATGTTTTTGCAAGTTTAAAACAGCAATTTTATCGTCATTTCTCATAAATCGCCGTTTCACACGAAAGAAACATGAATTTGTCAGTTTGAATAGTTCAAAACAGCGTTTTACTATGTTTTTGCAAGTTTAAAACAGCAATTTCATCGTCATTTCTCATAAATCGCCGTTTCACACGAAAGAAACATGAATTTGTCAGTTTGAATAGTTCAAAACAGCGTTTTACTATGTTTTTGCAAGTTTAAAACAGCAATTTTATCGTCATTTCTCATAAATCGCCGTTTCACACGAAAGAAACATGAATTTGTCAGTTTGAATAGTTCAAAACAGCGTTTTTCTATGTTTTTGCAAGTTTAAAACAGCAGTTTTATTGTGATTTTACAAAAATCCACCGTTTCGAACGAAAGAAACCTGAATTTATCAGTTTGAATAGTTAAAAACAGCGTTTTTCTATGTTTTTGCTAGTTTAAAACAGCAATTTTATCGTCATTTCTCATAAATCGCCGTTTCGCACGAAAAAAACCTGAATTTATCAGTTTAAATAGTTAAAAACAGCGTTTTTCTATGTTTCTGCAAGTTTAAAACAGCAATTTTATCGTCATTTCTCATAAATCGCCGTTTCACACGAAAGAAACATGAATTTGTCAGTTTGAATAGTTCAAAACAGCGTTTTTCTATGTTTTTGCAAGTTTAAAACAGCAGTTTTATCGTGATTTCACAAAAATCCACCGTTTCGAACGAAAGAAACCTGAATTTATCAGTTTGAATAGTTAAAAACAGCGTTTTTCTATGTTTTTGCAAGTTTAAAACAGCAATTTTATCGTCATTTCTCATAAATCGCCGTTTCACACGAAAGAAACATGAATTTGTCAGTTTGAATAGTTCAAAACAGCGTTTTTCTATGTTTTTGCAAGTTTAAAACAGCAATTTTATCGTCATTTCTCATAAATCGCCGTTTCACACGAAAGAAACATGAATTTGTCAGTTTGAATAGTTCAAAACAGCGTTTTTCTAGGTTTTTGCAAGTTTAAAAACAGCAATTTTATCGTCATTTCTCATAAATCGCCGTTTCACACGAAAGAAACATGAATTTATCAGTTTGAATAGTTGAAAACAGCGTTTTTCTATGTTTTTGCAAGTTTAAAACAGCAATTTTATCGTCATTTCTCATTAATCGCCGTTTCACACGAAAGAAACATGAATTTGTCAGTTTGAATAGTTCAAAACAGCGTTTTTCTATGTTTTTGCAAGTTTAAAACAGCAGTTTTATCGTGATTTCACTTAAATCCACCGTTTCGAACGAAAGAAACCTGAATTTATCAGTTTGATTAGTTAAAAACAGCGTTTTTCTAGGTTTTTGCAAGTTTAAAACAGCAATTTTAACGTCATTTCTCATAAATCGCCGTTTCTCACGAAAGAAACATGAATTTGTCAGTTTAAATAGTTCAAAACAGCGTTTTTCTATGTTTTTGCAAGTTTAAAACAGCAATTTTATCGTCATTTCTCATAAATCGCCGTTTCACACGAAAGAAACATGAATTTGTCAGTTTGAATAGTTCAAAACAGCGTTTTTCTAGGTTTTTGCAAGTTTAAAACAGCAGTTTTATCGTCATTTCTCATAAATCGCCATTTCACACGAAAGAAACATGAATTTATCAGTTTGAATAGTTGAAAACAGCGTTTTTCTATGTTTTTGCAAGTTCAAAACAGCAATTTTATCGTCATTTCTCATAAATCGCCGTTTCACACGAAAGAAACATGAATTTATCAGT
Organism: Poecilus cupreus; assembly: GCA_963942605.1. Taxonomy (NCBI): domain Eukaryota; kingdom Metazoa; phylum Arthropoda; class Insecta; order Coleoptera; family Carabidae; genus Poecilus; species Poecilus cupreus. Next base: position 16,511 of record CAWWDY010002685.1, on the reverse strand, counting down.
TTGAATAGTTCAAAACAGCGTTTTACTATGTTTTTGCAAGTTTAAAACAGCAATTTTATCGTCATTTCTCATAAATCGCCGTTTCACAGGAAAGAAACAATTTGTCAGTTTGAATAGTACAAAACAGCGTTTTTCTAGTTTTTGCAAGTTTAAAACAGCAATTTTATCGTCATTTCTCATAAATCGCCGTTTCGCACGAAAGAAACCTGAATTTATCAGTTTGAATAGTTAAAAACAGCGTTTTTCTATGTTTTTGCAAGTTTAAAACAGCAATTTTATCGTCATTTCTCATAAATCGCCGTTTCACACGAAAGAAACATGAATTTGTCAGTTTGAATAGTTCAAAACAGCGTTTTTCTATGTTTTTGCAAGTTTAAAACAGCAATTTTATCGTCATTTCTCATAAATCGCCGTTTCACACAAAAGAAACATGAATTTGTCAGTTTGAATAGTTCAAAACAGCGTTTTACTATGTTTTTGCAAGTTTAAAACAGCAATTTCATCGTCATTTCTCATAAATCGCCGTTTCACACGAAAGAAACATGAATTTGTCAGTTTGAATAGTTCAAAACAGCGTTTTACTATGTTTTTGCAAGTTTAAAACAGCAATTTTATCGTCATTTCTCATAAATCGCCGTTTCACACGAAAGAAACATGAATTTGTCAGTTTGAATAGTTCAAAACAGCGTTTTTCTATGTTTTTGCAAGTTTAAAACAGCAGTTTTATTGTGATTTTACAAAAATCCACCGTTTCGGACGAAAGAAACCTGAATTTATCAGTTTGAATAGTTAAAAACAGCGTTTTTTCTATGTTTTTGCAAGTTTAAAACAGCAATTTTATCGTCATTTCTCATAAATCGCCGTTTTCACACGAAAGAAACATGAATTTGTCAGTTTGAATAGTTCAAAACAGCGTTTTTCTATGTTTTTGCAAGTTTAAAACAGCAATTTTATCGTCATTTCTCATAAATCGCCGTTTCACACGAAAGAAACATGAATTTGTCAGTTTGAATAGTTCAAAACAGCGTTTTTCTAGTTTTTGCAAGTTTAAAACAGCAATTTTATCGTCATTTCTCATAAATCGCCGTTTCGCACGAAAGAAACCTGAATTTATCAGTTTGAATATTTAAAAACAGCGTTTTTCTATGTTTTTGCAAGTTTAAAACAGCAATTTTATCGTCATTTCTCATAAATCGCCGTTTCACACGAAAGAAACATGAATTTGTCAGTTTGAATAGTTCAAAACAGCGTTTTTCTATGTTTTTGCAAGTTTAAAACAGCAATTTTATCGTCATTTCTCATAAATCGCCGTTTCACACGAAAGAAACATGAATTTGTCAGTTTGAATAGTTCAAAACAGCGTTTTACTATGTTTTTGCAAGTTTAAAACAGCAATTTCATCGTCATTTCTCATAAATCGCCGTTTCACACGAAAGAAACATGAATTTGTCAGTTTGAATAGTTCAAAACAGCGTTTTACTATGTTTTTGCAAGTTTAAAACAGCAATTTTATCGTCATTTCTCATAAATCGCCGTTTCACACGAAAGAAACATGAATTTGTCAGTTTGAATAGTTCAAAACAGCGTTTTTCTATGTTTTTGCAAGTTTAAAACAGCAGTTTTATTGTGATTTTACAAAAATCCACCGTTTCGAACGAAAGAAACCTGAATTTATCAGTTTGAATAGTTAAAAACAGCGTTTTTCTATGTTTTTGCTAGTTTAAAACAGCAATTTTATCGTCATTTCTCATAAATCGCCGTTTCGCACGAAAAAAAACCTGAATTTATCAGTTTAAATAGTTAAAAACAGCGTTTTTCTATGTTTCTGCAAGTTTAAAACAGCAATTTTATCGTCATTTCTCATAAATCGCCGTTTCACACGAAAGAAACATGAATTTGTCAGTTTGAATAGTTCAAAACAGCGTTTTTCTATGTTTTTGCAAGTTTAAAACAGCAGTTTTATCGTGATTTCACAAAAATCCACCGTTTCGAACGAAAGAAACCTGAATTTATCAGTTTGAATAGTTAAAAACAGCGTTTTTCTATGTTTTTGCAAGTTTAAAACAGCAATTTTATCGTCATTTCTCATAAATCGCCGTTTCACACGAAAGAAACATGAATTTGTCAGTTTGAATAGTTCAAAACAGCGTTTTTCTATGTTTTTGCAAGTTTAAAACAGCAATTTTATCGTCATTTCTCATAAATCGCCGTTTCACACGAAAGAAACATGAATTTGTCAGTTTGAATAGTTCAAAACAGCGTTTTTCTAGGTTTTTGCAAGTTTAAAACAGCAATTTTATCGTCATTTCTCATAAATCGCCGTTTCACACGAAAGAAACATGAATTTATCAGTTTGAATAGTTGAAAACAGCGTTTTTCTATGTTTTTGCAAGTTTAAAACAGCAATTTTATCGTCATTTCTCATTAATCGCCGTTTCACACGAAAGAAACATGAATTTGTCAGTTTGAATAGTTCAAAACAGCGTTTTTCTATGTTTTTGCAAGTTTAAAACAGCAGTTTTATCGTGATTTCACTTAAATCCACCGTTTCGAACGAAAGAAACCTGAATTTATCAGTTTGATTAGTTAAAAACAGCGTTTTTCTAGGTTTTTGCAAGTTTAAAACAGCAATTTTAACGTCATTTCTCATAAATCGCCGTTTCTCACGAAAGAAACATGAATTTGTCAGTTTAAATAGTTCAAAACAGCGTTTTTCTATGTTTTTGCAAGTTTAAAACAGCAATTTTATCGTCATTTCTCATAAATCGCCGTTTCACACGAAAGAAACATGAATTTGTCAGTTTGAATAGTTCAAAACAGCGTTTTTCTAGGTTTTTGCAAGTTTAAAACAGCAGTTTTATCGTCATTTCTCATAAATCGCCATTTCACACGAAAGAAACATGAATTTATCAGTTTGAATAGTTGAAAACAGCGTTTTTCTATGTTTTTGCAAGTTCAAAACAGCAATTTTATCGTCATTTCTCATAAATCGCCGTTTCACACGAAAGAAACATGAATTTATCAGTTTGAATAGTTCAAAACAGCGTTTTACTATGTTTTTGCAAGTTTAAAACAGCAATTTTATCGTCATTTCTCATAAATCGCCGTTTCACAGGAAAGAAACATGAATTTGTCAGTTTGAATAGTACAAAACAGCGTTTTTCTAGTTTTTGCAAGTTTGAAACAGCAATTTTATCGTCAAAGAAACATGAATTTGTCAGTTTGAATAGTTCAAAACAGCGTTTTTCTATGTTTTTGCAAGTTTAAAACAGCAATTTTATCGTCATTTCTCATAAATCGCCGTTTCACACGAAAGAAACATGAATTTATCAGTTTGAATAGTTGGAAACAGCGTTTTTCTATGTTTCTGCAAGTTTAAAACAGCAGTTTTATCGTGATTTCACAAAATTCCACCGTTTCGAAGGAAAGAAACCTGAATTTATCAGTTTGAATAGTTAAAAACAGCGTTTTTCTATGTTTTTGCAAGTTTAAAACAGCAATTTTAACGTCATTTCTCATAAATCGCCGTTTCACACGAAAGAAACATGAATTTATCAGTTTGAATAGTTGAAAACAGCGTTTTTCTATGTTTTTGCAAGTTTAAAACAGCAATTTTATCGTCATTTCTCATTAATCGCCGTTTCACACGAAAGAAACATGAATTTGTCAGTTTGAATAGTTCAAAACAGCGTTTTTCTAGGTTTTTGCAAGTTTAAAACAGCAATTTTATCGTCATTTCTCATAAATCGCCGTTTCACACGAAAGAAACATGAATTTATCAGTTTGAATAGTTGAAAACAGCGTTTTTCTATGTTTTTGCAAGTTTAAAACAGCAATTTTATCGTCATTTCTCATTAATCGCCGTTTCACACGAAAGAAACATGAATTTGTCAGTTTGAATAGTTCAAAACAGCGTTTTTCTATGTTTTTGCAAGTTTAAAACAGCAGTTTTATCGTGATTTCACTTAAATCCACCGTTTCGAACGAAAGAAACCTGAATTTATCAGTTTGATTAGTTAAAAACAGCGTTTTTCTAGGTTTTTGCAAGTTTAAAACAGCAATTTTAACGTCATTTCTCATAAATCGCCGTTTCTCACGAAAGAAACATGAATTTGTCAGTTTAAATAGTTCAAAACAGCGTTTTTCTATGTTTTTGCAAGTTTAAAACAGCAATTTTATCGTCATTTCTCATAAATCGCCGTTTCACACGAAAGAAACATGAATTTGTCAGTTTGAATAGTTCAAAACAGCGTTTTTCTAGGTTTTTGCAAGTTTAAAACAGCAGTTTTATCGTCATTTCTCATAAATCGCCATTTCACACGAAAGAAACATGAATTTATCAGTTTGAATAGTTGAAAACAGCGTTTTTCTATGTTTTTGCAAGTTTAAAACAGCAATTTTATCGTCATTTCTCATAAATCGCCGTTTCACACGAAAGAAACATGAATTTATCAGTTTGAATAGTTCAAAACAGCGTTTTTCTAGGTTTTTGCAAGTTTAAAACAGCAATTTTATCGTCATTTCTCATAAATCGCCGTTTCACACGAAAGAAACATGAATTTGTCAGTTTGAATAGTTCAAAACAGCGTTTTTCTATGTTTTTGCAAGTTTAAAACAGCAATTTTATCGTCATTTCTCATAAATCGCCGTTTCACACGAAAGAAACATGAATTTGTCAGTTTGATTAGTTCAAAACAGCGTTTTTCTATGTTTTTGCAAGTTTAAAACAGCAATTTTATCGTCATTTCTCATAAATCGCCGTTTCACACAAAAGAAACATGAATTTGTCAGTTTGAATAGTTCAAAACAGCGTTTTTCTATGTTTTTGCAAGTTTAAAACAGCAGTTTTATTGTGATTTCTAAAAAATCCACCGTTTCGAACGAAAGAAACCTGAATTTATCAGTTTGAATAGTTAAAAACAGCGTTTTTCTATGTGTTTGCAAGTTTTAAACAGCAATTTTATCGTCTATTCTCATAAATCGCCGTTTCGCATGAAAGAAACCTGAATTTATCAGTTTGAATAGTTAAAAACAGCGTTTTTCTATGTTTTTGCAAGTTTAAAACAGCAATTTTAACGTCATTTCTCGTAAATCGCCGTTTCACACGAAAGAAACATGAATTTGTCAGTTTGAATAGTTCAAAACAGCGTTTTTCTATGTTTTTGCAAGTTTAAAACAGCAATTTTATCGTCATTTCTCATAAATCCACCGTTTCGAACGAAAGAAACCTGAATTTATCAGTTTGAATAGTTAAAAACAGCGTTTTTCTATGTTTTTGCAAGTTTAAAACAGCATTTTTATCGTCATTTCTCATAAATCGCCGTTTCACACGAAAGAAACATGAATTTGTCAGTTTGAATAGTTTAAAACAGCCTTTTACTATGTTTTTGCAAGTTTAAAACAGCAATTTTATCGTCATTTCTCATAAATCGCCGTTTCACACGAAAGAAACATGAATTTGTCAGTTTGAATAGTTGAAAACAGCGTTTTTCTATGTTTTTGCAAGTTTAAAACAGCAATTTTATCGTCATTTCTCATTAATGGCCGTTTCACACGAAAGAAACATGAATTTGTCAGTTTGAATAGTTCAAAACAGCGTTTTTCTATGTTTTTGCAAGTTTAAAACAGCAGTTTTATCGTGATTTCACTTAAATCCACCGTTTCGAACGAAAGAAACCTGAATTTATCAGTTTGAATAGTTAAAACAGCGTTTTTCTAGGTTTTTGCAAGCTTAAAACAGCAATTTTAACGTCATTTCTCATAAATCGCCGTTTCTCACGAAAGAAACATGAATTTGTCAGTTTGAATAGTTCAAAACAGCGTTTTTCTATGTTTTTGCAAGTTTAAAACAGCAATTTTATCGTCATTTCTCATAAATCGCCGTTTCACACGAAAGTTACATGATTTTGTCAGTTTGAATAGTACAAAACAGCGTTTTTCTATGTTTTTGCAAGTTTAAAACAGCAATATAATCGCCATTTCTCATAAATCGCCGTTTCACACGAAAGAAACATGAATTTGTCAGTTTGAATAGTTCAAAACAGCGTTTAACTATGTTTTTGCACGTTTAAAACAGCAATTTTATCGTCATTTCTCATAAATCGCCGTTTCACACGAAAGAAACATGAATTTGTCAGTTTGAATAGTTCAAAACAGCGTTTTTCTATGTTTTTGCAAGTTTAAAACAGCAGTTTTATCGTGATTTCACAAAAATCCACCGTTTCGAACGAAAGAAACCTGAATTTATCAGTTTGAATAGTTAAAAACAGCGTTTTTCTATGTTTTTGCAAGTTTAAAACAGCAATTTTATCGTCATTTCTCATAAATCGCCGTTTCACACGAAAGAAACATGAATTTGTCAGTTTGAATATTTCAAAACAGCGTTTTTCTATGTTTTTGCAAGTTTAAAACAGCAGTTTTATTGTGATTTTACAAAAATCCACCGTTTCGAACGAAAGAAACCTGAGTTTATCAGTTTGAATATTTAAAAACAGCGTTTTTCTATGTTTTTGCTAGTTTAAAACAACAATTTTATCGTCATTTCTCATAAATCGCCGTTTCGCACGAAAGAAACCTGAATTTATCAGTTTGAATAGTTAAAAACAGCGTTTTTCTATGTTTTTGCAAGTTTAAAACAGCAATTTTATCGTCATTTCTCATAAATCGCAGTTTCACACGAAAGAAACATTAATTTGTCAGTTTGAATAGTTCAAAACAGCGTTTTTCTATGTTTTTGCAAGTTTAAAACAGCAATTTTATCGTCATTTCTCATAAATCGCCGTTTCACACGAAAGAAACATGAATTTGTCAGTTTGAATAGTTCAAAACAGCGTTTTACTATGTTTTTGCAAGTTTTAAACAGCAATTTTATCGTCATTTCTCATAAATCGCCGTTTCACACGAAAGAAACATGAATTTGTCAGTTTGAATAGTTCAAAACAGCGTTTTTCTATGTTTTTGCAAGTTTAAAACAGCAATTTTATCGTCATTTCTCATAAATCGCCATTTCACACGAAAGAAACATGAATTTATCAGTTTGAATAGTTGAAAACAGCGTTTTACTATGTTTTTGCAAGTTTAAAACAGCAATTTTATCGTTATTTCTCATAAATCGCCGTTTCACACGAAAGTAACATGAATTTGTCAGTTTGAATAGTTCAAAACAGCGTTTTTCTATGTTTTTGCAAGTTTAAAACAGCAATTTTATCGCCATTTCTCATAAATCGCCGTTTCACACAAAAGAAACATGAATTTGTCAGTTTGAATAGTTCAAAACAGCGTTTAGCTATGTTTTTGCAAGTTTAAAACAGCAATTTTATCGTCATTTCTCATAAATCGCCGTTTCACACGAAAGAAACATGAATTTGTCAGTTTGAATATTTCAAAACAGCGTTTTTCTATGTTTTTGCAAGTTTAAAACAGCAGTTTTATCGTGATTTCACAAAAATCCACCGTTTCGAACGAAAGAAACCTGAATTTATCAGTTTGAATAGTTAAAAACAGCGTTTTTTTATGTTTTTGCAAGTTTAAAACAGCAATTTTATCGTCATTTCTCATAAATCGCCGTTTCACACGAAAGAAACATGAATTTGTCAGTTTGAATAGTTCAAAACAGCGTTTTACTATGTTTTTGCAAGTTTAAAACAGCAATTTTATCGTCATTTCTCATAAATCGCCGTTTCACACGAAAGAAACATGAAATTGTCAGTTTGAATATTTCAAAACAGCGTTTTTCTATGTTTTTGCAAGTTTAAAACAGCAGTTTTATTGTGATTTTACAAAAATCCACCGTTTCGAACGAAAGAAACCTGAGTTTATCAGTTTGAATAGTTAAAGACAGCGTTTTTCTATGTTTTTGCTAGTTTAAAACAACAATTTTATCGTCATTTCTCATAAATCGCCGTTTCGCACGAAAGAAACCTGAATTTATCAGTTTGAATAGTTAAAAACAGCGTTTTTCTATGTTTTTGCAAGTTTAAAACAGCAATTTTATCGTCATTTCTCATAAATCGCAGTTTCACACGAAAGAAACATGAATTTGTCAGTTTGAATAGTTCAAAACAGCGTTTTTCTATGTTTTTGCAAGTTTAAAACAGCAATTTTATCGTCATTTCTCATAAATCGCCGTTTCACACGAAAGAAACATGAATTTGTCAGTTTGAATAGTTCAAAACAGCGTTTTACTATGTTTTTGCAAGTTTTAAACAGCAATTTTATCGTCATTTCTCATAAATCGCCGTTTCACACGAAAGAAACATGAATTTGTCAGTTTAAATAGTTCAAAACAGCGTTTTTCTATGTTTTTGCAAGTTTTAAACAGCAATTTTATCGTCATTTCTCATAAATCGCCGTTTCACACGAAAGATACATGAATTTGTCAGTTTGAATAGTTCAAAACAGCGTTTTTCTATGTTTTTGCAAGTTTAAAACAGCAATTTTATCGTCATTTCTCATAAATCGCCGTTTCACACGAAAGTAACATGAATTTGTCAGTTTGAATAGTTCAAAACAGCGTTTTTCTATGTTTTTGCAAGTTTAAAACAGCAATATAATCGCCATTTCTCATAAATCGCCGTTTCACACGAAAGAAACATGAATTTGTCAGTTTGAATAGTTCAAAACAGCGTTTAACTATGTTTTTGCACGTTTAAAACAGCAATTTTATCGTCATTTCTCATAAATCGCCGTTTCACACGAAAGAAACATGAATTTGTCAGTTTGAATAGTTCAAAACAGCGTTTTTCTATGTTTTTGCAAGTTTAAAACAGCAGTTTTATCGCGATTTCACAAGAATCCACCGTTTCGAACGAAAGAAACCTGAATTTATCAGTTTGAATAGTTAAAAACAGCGTTTTTCTATGTTTTTGCAAGTTTAAAACAGCAATTTTATCGTCATTTCTCATAAATCGCCGTTTCACACGAAAGAAACATGAATTTGTCAGTTTGAATAGTTCAAAACAGCGTTTTACTATGTTTTTGCAAGTTTAAAACAGCAATTTTATCGTCATTTCTCATAAATCGCCGTTTCACACGAAAGAAACATGAATTTGTCAGTTTGAATATTTCAAAACAGCGTTTTTCTATGTTTTTGCAAGTTTAAAACAGCAGTTTTATTGTGATTTTACAAAAATCCACCGTTTCGAACGAAAGAAACCTGAGTTTATCAGTTTGAATATTTAAAAACAGCGTTTTTCTATGTTTTTGCTAGTTTAAAACAACAATTTTATCGTCATTTCTCATAAATCGCCGTTTCGCACGAAAGAAACCTGAATTTATCAGTTTGAATAGTTAAAAACAGCGTTTTTCTATGTTTTTGCAAGTTTAAAACAGCAATTTTATCGTCATTTCTCATAAATCGCAGTTTCACACGAAAGAAACATGAATTTGTCAGTTTGAATAGTTCAAAACTGCGTTTTTCTATGTTTTTGCAAGTTTAAAACAGCAATTTTATCGTCATTTCTCATAAATCGCCGTTTCACACGAAAGTAACATGAATTTGTCAGTTTGAATATTTCAAAACAGCGTTTTTCTATGTTTTTGCAAGTTTAAAACAGCAATTTTATCGCCATTTCTCATAAATCGCCGTTTCACACGAAAGAAACATGAATTTGTCAGTTTGAATAGTTCAAAACAGCGTTTAGCTATGTTTTTGCAAGTTTAAAACAGCAATTTTATCGTCATTTCTCATAAATCGCCGTTTCACACGAAAGAAACATGAATTTGTCAGTTTGAATATTTCAAAACAGCGTTTTTCTATGTTTTTGCAAGTTTAAAACAGCAGTTTTATCGTGATTTCACAAAAATCCACCGTTTCGAACGAAAGAAACCTGAATTTATCAGTTTGAATAGTTAAAAACAGCGTTTTTTTATGTTTTTGTAAGTTTAAAACAGCAATTTTATCGTCATTTCTCATAAATCGCCGTTTCACACGAAAGAAACATGAAATTGTCAGTTTGAATATTTCAAAACAGCGTTTTTCTATGTTTTTGCAAGTTTAAAACAGCAGTTTTATTGTGATTTTACAAAAATCCACCGTTTCGAACGAAAGAAACCTGAGTTTATCAGTTTGAATAGTTAAAGACAGCGTTTTTCTATGTTTTTGCTAGTTTAAAACAACAATTTTATCGTCATTTCTCATAAATCGCCGTTTCGCACGAAAGAAACCTGAATTTATCAGTTTGAATAGTTAAAAACAGCGTTTTTCTATGTTTTTGCAAGTTTAAAACAGCAATTTTATCGTCATTTCTCATAAATCGCAATTTCACACGAAAGAAACATGAATTTGTCAGTTTGAATAGTTCAAAACAGCGTTTTTCTATGTTTTTGCAAGTTTAAAACAGCAATTTTATCGTCATTTCTCATAAATCGCCGTTTCACACGAAAGAAACATGAATTTGTCAGTTTGAATAGTTCAAAACAGCGTTTTACTATGTTTTTGCAAGTTTTAAACAGCAATTTTATCGTCATTTCTCATAAATCGCCGTTTCACACAAAAGAAACATGAATTTGTCAGTTTGAATAGTTCAAAACAGCGTTTTTCTATGTTTTTGCAAGTTTTAAACAGCAATTTTATCGTCATTTCTCATAAATCGCCGTTTCACACGAAAGATACATGAATTTGTCAGTTTGAATAGTTCAAAACAGCGTTTTTCTATGTTTTTGCAAGTTTAAAACAGCAATTTTATCGTCATTTCTCATAAATCGCCGTTTCACACGAAAGTAACATGAATTTGTCAGTTTGAATAGTTCAAAACAGCGTTTTTCTATGTTTTTGCAAGTTTAAAACAGCAATATAATCGCCATTTCTCATAAATCGCCGTTTCACACGAAAGAAACATGAAATTGTCAGTTTGAATAGTTCAAAACAGCGTTTAACTATGTTTTTGCACGTTTAAAACAGCAATTTTATCGTCATTTCTCATAAATCGCCGTTTCACACGAAAGAAACATGAATTTGTCAGTTTGAATAGTTCAAAACAGCGTTTTTCTATGTTTTTGCAAGTTTAAAACAGCAGTTTTATCGTGATTTCACAAAAATCCACCGTTTCGAACGAAAGAAACCTGAATTTATCAGTTTGAATAGTTAAAAACAGCGTTTTTCTATGTTTTTGCAAGTTTAAAACAGCAATTTTATCGTTATTTCTCATAAATCGCCGTTTCACACGAAAAAAACATGAATTTGTCAGTTTGAATAGTTCAAAACAGCGTTTTACTATGTTTTTGCAAGTTTAAAACAGCAATTTTATCGTCATTTCTCATAAATCGCCGTTTCACACGAAAGAAACATGAATTTGTCAGTTTGAATATTTCAAAACAGCGTTTTTCTATGTTTTTGCAAGTTTAAAACAGCAGTTTTATTGTGATTTTACAAAAATCCACCGTTTCGAACGAAAGAAACCTGAGTTTATCAGTTTGAATATTTAAAAACAGCGTTTTTCTATGTTTTTGCTAGTTTAAAACAACAATTTTATCGTCATTTCTCATAAATCGCCGTTTCGCACGAAAGAAACCTGAATTTATCAGTTTGAATAGTTAAAAACAGCGTTTTTCTATGTTTTTGCAAGTTTAAAACAGCAATTTTATCGTCATTTCTCATAAATCGCAGTTTCACACGAAAGAAACATGAATTTGTCAGTTTGAATAGTTCAAAACAGCGTTTTTCTATGTTTTTGCAAGTTTAAAACAGCAATTTTATCGTCATTTCTCATAAATCGCCGTTTCACACGAAAGAAACATGAATTTGTCAGTTTGAATTGTTCAAAACAGCGTTTTACTATGTTTTTGCAAGTTTTAAACAGCAATTTTATCGTCATTTCTCATAAATCGCCGTTTCACACGAAAGAAACATGAATTTGTCAGTTTGAATTGTTCAAAACAGCGTTTTACTATGTTTTTGCAAGTTTAAAACAGCAATTTTATCGTCATTTCTCATAAATCGCCGTTTCACACGAAAGAAACATGAATTTGTCAGTTTGAATATTTCAAAACAGCGTTTTTCTATGTTTTTGCAAGTTTAAAACAGCAGTTTTATTGTGATTTTACAAAAATCCACCGTTTCGAACGAAAGAAACCTGAGTTTATCAGTTTGAATATTTAAAAACAGCGTTTTTCTATGTTTTTGCTAGTTTAAAACAACAATTTTATCGTCATTTCTCATAAATCGCCGTTTCGCACGAAAGAAACCTGAATTTATCAGTTTGAATAGTTAAAAACAGCGTTTTTCTATGTTTTTGCAAGTTTAAAACAGCAATTTTATCGCCATTTCTCATAAATCGCCGTTTCACACGAAAGAAACATGAATTTGTCAGTTTGAATAGTTCAAAACAGCGTTTTACTATGTTTTTGCAAGTTTAAAACAGCAATTTTATCGTCATTTCTCATAAATCGCCGTTTCACACGAAAGAAACATGAATTTGTCAGTTTGAATAGTTCAAAACAGCGTTTTTCTATGTTTTTGCAAGTTTAAAACAGCAGTTTTATCGTGATTTTACAAAAATCCACCGTTTCGAACGAAAGAAACCTGAATTTATCAGTTTGAATAGTTTTTGCAAGTTTAAAACAGCAATTTTATCGTCATTTCTCATAAATCGCCGTTTCACACGAAAGAAACGTGAATTTGTCAGTTTGAATAGTTCAAAACAGCGTTTTACTATGTTTTTGCAAGTTTAAAACAGCAATTTTATCGTCATTTCTCATAAATCGCCGTTTCACACGAAAGAAACATGAATTTATCAGTTTGAATAGTTGAAAACAGCGTTTTTCTATGTTTTTGCAAGTTTAAAACAGCAATTTTATCGTCATTTCTCATAAATCGCCGTTTCACACGAAAGAAACATGAATTTATCAGTTTGAATAATTGAAAACAGCGTATTTCTATGTTTTTGCAAGTTTAAAACAGCAATTTTATCGTCATTTCTCATAAATCGCCGTTTCGCACGAAAGAAACCTAAATTTATCAGTTTGAATAGTTCAAAACAGCGTTTTTCTATGTTTTTGCAAGTTTAAAACAGCAATTTTATCGTGATTTCACAAAAATCCACCGTTTCGAACGAAAGAAACCTGAATTTATCAGTTTGAATAGTTAAAAACAGCGTTTTTCTATGTTTTTGCAAGTTTAAAACAGCAATTTTATCGTCATTTCTCATAAATCGCCGTTTCACACGAAAGAAACATGAATTTATCAGTTTGAATAGTTCAAAACAGCGTTTTTCTATGTTTTTGCAAGTTTAAAACAGCAGTTTTATCGTGATTTCACAAAAATCCACCGTTTCGAACGAAAGAAACCTGAATTTATCTGTTTGAATAGTTGAAAACAGCGTTTTTCTATGTTTTTGCAAGTTTAAAACAGCAATTTTATCGTCATTTCTCATAAATCGCCGTTTCACACGAAAGAAACATGAATTTGTCAGTTTGAATAGTTCAAAACAGCGTTTTTCTATGTTTTTGCAAGTTTAAAACAGCAATTTTATCGTCATTTCTCATAAATCGCCGTTTCACACGAAAGAAACATGAATTTGTCAGTTTGAATAGTTCAAAACAGCGTTTTTCTATGTTTTTGCAAGTTTAAAACAGCAGTTTTATCGTGATTTCACAAAAATCCTCCGTTTCGAATGAAAGAAACCTGAATTTATCAGTTTGAATAGTTAAAAACAGCGTTTTTCTATGTTTTTGCAAGTTTAAAACAGCAGTTTTATCGTGATTTCACAAAAATCCTCCGTTTCGAATGAAAGAAACATGAATTTATCAGTTTGAATAGTTGAAAACAGCGTTTTTCTATGTTTTTGCAAGTTTAAAACAGCAATTTTATCGTCATTTCTCATAAATCGCCGTTTCACACGAAAGAAACATGAATTTATCAGTTTGAATAATTGAAAACAGCGTTTTTCTATGTTTTTGCAAGTTTAAAACAGCAATTTTATCGTCATTTCTCATAAATCGCCGTTTCGCACGAAAGAAACCTAAATTTATCAGTTTGAATAGTTCAAAACAGCGTTTTTCTATGTTTTTGCAAGTTTAAAACAGCAATTTTATCGTGATTTCACAAAAATCCACCGTTTCGAACGAAAGAAACCTGAATTTATCAGTTTGAATAGTTAAAAACAGCGTTTTTCTATGTTTTTGCAAGTTTAAAACAGCAATTTTATCGTCATTTCTCATAAATCGCCGTTTCACACGAAAGAAACATGAATTTATCAGTTTGAATAGTTCAAAACAGCGTTTTTCTATGTTTTTGCAAGTTTAAAACAGCAGTTTTATCGTGATTTCACAAAAATCCACCGTTTCGAACGAAAGAAACCTGAATTTATATGTTTGAATAGTTGAAAACAGCGTTTTTCTATGTTTTTGCAAGTTTAAAACAGCAATTTTATCGTCATTTCTCATAAATCGCCGTTTCACACGAAAGAAACATGAATTTGTCAGTTTGAATAGTTCAAAACAGCGTTTTTCTATGTTTTTGCAAGTTTAAAACAGCAATTTTATCGTCATTTCTCATAAATCGCCGTTTCACACGAAAGAAACATGAATTTGTCAGTTTGAATAGTTCAAAACAGCGTTTTTCTATGTTTTTGCAAGTTTAAAACAGCAGTTTTATCGTGATTTCACAAAAATCCTCCGTTTCGAATGAAAGAAACCTGAATTTATCAGTTTGAATAGTTAAAAACAGCGTTTTTCTATGTTTTTGCAAGTTTAAAACAGCAGTTTTATTGTGATTTTACAAAAATCCACCGTTTCGAACAAAAGAAACCTGAATCTATCAGTTTGAATAGTTAAAAACAGCGTTTTTCTATGTTTTTGCTAGTTTAAAACAGCAATTTTATCGTCATTTCTCATAAATCGCCGTTTCGCACGAAAGAAACCTGAATTTATCAGTTTGAATAGTTAAAAACAGCGTTTTTCTATGTTTTTGCAAGTTTAAAACAGCAATTTTATCGTCATTTCTCATAAATCGCAGTTTCACACGAAAGAAACATGAATTTGTCAGTTTGAATAGTTCAAAACAGCGTTTTTCTATGTTTTTGCAAGTTTAAAACAGCAATTTTATCGTCATTTCTCATAAATCGCCGTTTCACACGAAAGAAACATGAATTTGTCAGTTTGAATAGTTCAAAACAGCGTTTTTTTATGTTTTTGCAAGTTTAAAACAGCAGTTTTATCGTGATTTCACAAAAATCCACCGTTTCGAACGAAATAAACCTGAATTTATCAGTTTGAATAGTTAAAAACAGCGTTTTTCTATGTTTTTGCAAGTTTAAAACAGCAATTTTATCGTCATTTCTCATAAATCGCCGTTTCACACGAAAGAAACGTGAATTTGTCAGTTTGAATAGTTCAAAACAGCGTTTTACTATGTTTTTGCAAGTTTAAAACAGCAATTTTATCGTCATTTCTCATAAATCGCCGTTTCACACGAAAGAAACATGAATTTATCAGTTTGAATAGTTGAAAACAGCGTTTTTCTATGTTTTTGCAAGTTTAAAACAGCAATTTTATCGTCATTTCTCATAAATCGCCGTTTCACACGAAAGAAACATGAATTTATCAGTTTGAATAGTTGAAAACAGCGTTTTTCTATGTTTTTGCAAGTTTAAAACAGCAATTTTATCGTCATTTCTCATAAATCGCCGTTTCGCACGGAAGAAACCTGAATTTATCAGTTTGAATAGTTAAAAACAGCGTTTTTCTATGTTTTTGCAAGTTTAAAACAGCAATTTTATCGTCATTTCTCATAAATCGCCGTTTCACACGAAAGAAACATGAATTTGTCAGTTTGAATAGTTCAAAACAGCGTTTTTCTATATTTTTGCAAGTTTAAAACAGCAATTTTATCGTCATTTTTCATAAATCGCCGTTTCACACGAAAGAAACATGAATTTGTCAGTTTGAATAGTTCAAAACAGCGTTTTACTATGTTTTTGCAAGTTTAAAACAGCAATTTTATCGTCATTTCTCATAAATCGCCGTTTCACACGAAAGAAACATGAATTTGTCAGTTTGAATAGTTCAAAACAGCGTTTTTCTATGTTTTTGCTAGTTTAAAACAGCAGTTTTATCGTGATTTCACAAAAATCCACCGTTTCGAACGAAAGACACCTGAATTTATCAGTTTGAATAGTTAAAAACAGCGTTTTTCTATGTTTTTGCAAGTTTAAAACAGCAATTTTATCGTCATTTCTCATAAATCGCCGTTTCACACGAAAGAAACATGTTTTTGTCAGTTTGAATAGTTCAAAACTGCGTTTTACTATGTTTTTGCAAGTTTAAAACTGCAATTTTATCGTCATTTCTCATAAATCGCCGTTTCACACGAAAGAAACATGAATTTATCAGTTTAAATAGTTGAAAACAGCGTTTTTCTATGTTTTTGCAAGTTTAAAACAGCAATTTTATCGTCATTTCTCATAAATCGCCGTTTCACACGAAAGAAACATGAATTTGTCAGATTGAATAGTTCAAAACAGCGTTTTTCTATGTTTTTGCAAGTTTAAAACAGCAATTTTATCGTCATTTCT